>JAWWML010034820.1:0-10688 GCA_035047165.1 Ormyrus rosae
CTCTGCTTTCGTATATTTAAAACGAAACGACAGGCAAGAGGATCGCGATTTATGGAAAAAAATTCGCGACGGTCGTCTTCACGTACAGAAAGAATGGGCCGAAAAAATTACGCGAGAAGCAGGTGTACGTCTACCACCGAATGGTTGTGGATACGCTGAAATTGAAAAATTTCAAACCTATTTTTTGAAACAGGACATCGCTATAGTCGTTTTCGATGCCCGATCCAGTGGTCGATAACGCTTTCTTGCAAGGCTACAACCGACATTTTTTCGGTAGAAACTTTCTTTCCGAATCACGGAATCCTTGAATGTCTATAATGTAATCCATTTTCAATCGAGACTGACTGAAATTTAGAGGTGCATCACGCCTCATATACCACTGTACGTACCGAGTTTTTGGTAGTTAAGCATTAAAATCGGTTATAATTTGTTTCCACGAGTTAATTTCCAATATGTTGTCATATTCAGCGTAAATTAGACAGTTGATGGTAGAATTTAGTGCATTTTCAAAGCCTACCTCTATGCGCACGCTTCCGGAATGCACGAGATTCGAATGTGAGGCGCAATGCGCCGACAAGTCTGGCGTCAGATCGTAAGCCGTGACAAAATGGCCTCGGTGATACTTTCAGCGATCGATTCCCATTCCTTCGTTCAAAAAATGAATGCCGGTGCCGCTAAAGAGCGTCTGAAACGCCTCAATATGTAGGGAAGCGTCATTATCCGTGTAGCATGGCTGCAAGGGCCGGCTAGGAATTTGCACACCGTCGACGTAGAGCGAAAGATAGTTGATTGAAAAATGTTGAAAGTTGAAAGGATTTAATCCACGGTTTTCATTGAAAGCTCTATTGTCGACAAAATCGATAATAATTCTTTTTGGTAATTGTCCGACAATAACGTTATCCAACGTGTCGCCGAGGATGCCCGTATGCATGGTAAAGGCTTTTACTTCGACGCGTGTTATCGGGTATTTTGCCGTAGTTTTGGCCAAAACGGTGGTGTGCGCGAGCAAAACACTGGGGTTGATTTTAGCCCTTCTTACAAAGAGCGTGGCTTCTTTTATTTTTACTTCGAACTTGCCGTCGGCCGACACATCCATTAAACAAAAAGCGTCTTTGCTTCTGACAAGGCGTACACGCATTTCTACTCCATTGAGTAATATTTTATCTTGATTGAATACGTCGCAGTGCAGATGACCAATCATGTCAAATATTTTCCCGCCCACGCTGTAAAACCGCCTATTTGTGTTGCCCTGCTTAAGCATCTGGCGCATTCGGCGGAGCGTCGAAAAAGCCCGGTTTGTCATCTTACCAGAAACTAGCCGTCAAGTGACTATTTTTGGCGACTGCTGAGTAATTCAATAATGTCTCAATGTAGGCTCTGTAAGGGTACGCGTTATTAGGTTGAGAGACAAACTTTAGATTGAAGAAAAAATCGACTTGGTTGAACATGGAGTGGAGAAAATTATTAATTGGTCCTACTTTCATATTTTCAGCCAGATCAGCTTCGACAGGTGTGATTTTTGCCTGAATGTAAAGCATCGTATGAGCTAGATCGATGTAATACTCGCTCGCGCTTGGGATAACAAATTCTAGAGGTCGTCACCGTCATCCTCGAGAGCTGATACTGGCTTGTACTGGAGATAGCTGCTACTTTCTATAAAAGTCTGCGTGGCGGGGAGAGTGAACAAGTCCAGCTCACTGGACACTCGCTCGAATGGGAGTGTAAGAAAGCCATTGTTACTTTGGGCCGAAAATATCTGTTAGATTTCTAATTCGTTTCTAGTTCGTTTTGACGCTCTTTTTCGTCTGCTTTTTCCGCTTGCTCTTCGGTTGCGGCTCTTTTCTTTTGATTGCTCATTTAGCGCGTGAGACCCCGGTCCTTCGCCTTACGCGTACCTTTTTTGACTGACGCTTACGTTTTCCACCAGGCGCTTTATAATCAGATCCCTCCATAAGGTCAACAACTTTTTGAGGTGCTTTTCTTTTCAAATTTTTTTCAGATTCTTTGGCGCGCAATTGTACAGCTTCCGCGAAATTGGCGCCTCTGTTTGCCACATCGTCCAAAACATTTACCCCCGCTCTTACGGCTTCTTTCCCCACAGCTTTTGCTCCAGACGTTATTTAAGGTAGAATACGACGAGAAAGCCCGCTCAACCAAGCACCGACACCTCTACCGCGCTGATAAGTGGAGCCAACGTTTCTAACAGACCCTCCGCTGCCACCTATTTGATCCTCGTAATATGTTAGGTAATGACTCATGATTTAAAGATTACGTTTAAAATGACGCGCTATCGTCAAAGTCCCGTATTCGAATGGTATGCGCTTGCCGTGAGCATCTCTTATATCGATAATGATGCTCTGAAGAGTGGTGCAGTAGGGGGATGTAATGTATAGATGCAAAATTTCTAACTACATTATCGCCAAATTTATACTTGGAGGTGTCGAGCTAGACTTCGTAAAAGTGCAGCTTGTTTATCGTCGACTGTATACGCCTCACAAATATCGGTGTAGATAAACAGTTGATCTGGGATAGCCCTGACGAGAGAGGCTGGTCTGTTTCCTCTAGCGACGATATTATCACCGTCCGTAAATAAATACCCCGCTGCTTCTTACATTTTCTTCCTCGAAGCCAAATATACGTCTTATTTTTTCATCCATTTTCAGAGTGTGTTTGTCATCGCAGACACAATTTTTTTGCAAAACATAATAACCTTTTTCATCCTTTGATCGCTCGATTGAAAAATGTTCAAACATCATATCTAGATTATTTATCTCCCCAACCAACTGGTCAATATCTTGATAAATTCCTATCGGAATAGAAGATTCCCTTTCTACCACATGTTTCTTATAGAGAAATTTAACGGACGCCTCCGATTGTCGAACGTGCGTGACTGTACAAGGAATGTGCGCTTCGGCCAGCCCGACGAGCCAATCTCCGTGTAATCTTATCTCACAAGGTAAATGCGTGGTGAAACAACTCGAAGCGTTGCCGAGATAATAAACACTGCTGCTGTTAGTCGGTAAGACAAGATAAAATTCATCGTGTTCCATCTTGAATCGCTTCGAGTTCGCTCGTCTTTATCTAGGAGTGGAACTTTTTCGGATAGCCGAGCCACTGTACCAATACCTGCTTGCCGTCACCTCGACCTTTACTACGAATCACGCGTTCAATCTTGAAGCCCTTGCGCGCCTTCCCTACGAGGCATTGTTCTTCCGTGTAGAAAAACCCGTCAATTATTTCACCGTTTAAATCTTCCAAAATGTATGTGTAAATATTTTGTCTCTCGGACACACGTTTCACTTTAAATATTTCCTCGATGTAATTTTTTTCGTAACCTTCTTCGAAACTGCCTTTCGTGCGACTGATTCGGACAAAGAATCCCACGTTGTATTTAGCTTTGATTCCGGCCGCGCTCTTACGTCGTTGCGCGAGCGTTCGTTTTTGCAAATTTTCTCGAGCTTTGAGGGTGTTGTAGAGAGTCACCATAGCAGGTTTCATTTTTATGGTCGAGTGAAGAGTATGATTGTAAGCGTAAACAATTTTTTGCACGACATCTATGTATCGCTTGGTTTTTTTATGCGAGAAATAATGCCAAATTCGTTCGCGTATAGTTCTGTTCAGCCTCTCTAAGACAGCTGCTTTAACGTCTGGATTCCGCGCGACGTTGAAGGTAATATGGTGCTTTTTCAAGACGTTTTGAAAAGTGCTGCCCACAAACTCTTTACCTCTATCCGATTCCAGCGTTACGGAGATGCGGCAATCCGCGCGTTCGAGAATGCGACCAAACGAATCGGCGACGTTTTGAGCGCTTTTGTTTTTCAGTGGCTCTACCCAGGCGTATTTACTCAAGCCATCGACAACTACCAACAAGTAGCAGTAGCCGTCGTTGTAATCTTTCAGACTGGTTAATTGAATTAAATCACACTCCCACAAGTCGTCAATATTACTCACGTTGTAGCTCAATCTTGCAAACTTTCTCGTTACGGGGCGGTGTAACGTATAAGCGTCTTGGTTACTCAGCCAGGCGTAAATTTTTTTCTTTTCCTCATTGTTGCTCAAAGATTTACCGCTTTTATTGACACGTATGAGATTTCGCGCTCCGCCGTAATCTGCTTCG
This sequence comes from Ormyrus rosae, assembly GCA_035047165.1. Lineage (NCBI taxonomy): Eukaryota > Metazoa > Arthropoda > Insecta > Hymenoptera > Ormyridae > Ormyrus > Ormyrus rosae. Next base: position 4,118 of record JAWWML010034820.1, read on the forward strand.
TGAGCGGGATCATAGTACTGCTCTCTCAAGGTTTTAATTTTTAAATATCCATCTTTAGCCACTTTTTACCGCCGCGCTCCTCGTTACTGCGGGCGAGCTCGTTGCTACTGTCTGCCATTGAAATTCTGCCTTATTCAGGCGGCGTTTAGCTATATTTAAGGGATCAATAGATTTATTTGATCTCTGCCTCCTTTTTAAAACGTTTAAATTACCAATCAATTTTTACGGCATCTCTGACGTTTGAACAAATTTTGCAAATTCATACATTCCTACAGAGAGTTCTTCATCGTCCTTGTTTTTCTTGTTTTTTACAACGTTATTTATCAGTTAAATGATGTCGAAATCTTCAATTTTCTTGCCGTCCAAAGTAACGACACCGCTGTTGTTCTATTTTAATCTTTCCGGATTGGTCGTTTTCGATTAATGTCGAAGTAAGAGTGTAGCTTTTGCCTTGTGAGCCTTTGGCACGCTTTCCACGATATCATCATCGCTGAGAGGCGCGAGTGCAGCCGCGATATCATCGGGCTCGGGTTCTCGTTTGGCAACGTGCTCGGATTCTTTAAAAAATAGATATCATCTCAAAACCTGCAAGTAATGCAAACATTTTTCCTGAACGTTTGAAGCCATTTTCGAATGTAAAATGTCGTGCATCTCGCTATCCAGTTTAGACAAAGTATCTCCGCACGTTTGCGTCGGGTTGAGCGCGCAAGAGCTCGAGGGCCTTATTCAGTAATTTTAACGCAGTCGATGTCGAATTTAATAATACGACATCGATAAGCGTTATTATATTAAGAAATAATTATTAAACAGAAAAAGAGTTCGTTATTAAGAAAATAAAGACAAATTTTTGAAAATACTAAATATATATTTACTTTAAACATTAAAACATAAAAAATTCATACAAAAAGAATGAATTAAGTTTAAATAACTTTTTCAAAAAAAAAAGAAACGTGAAAATGTTTAGAAAATTCAAAATAAATTAGTAAATTTTTGAATACAATTACAAATAATCCATGCTACAAAGCATTGTTGAAGCAATTACAAATTCATAGTCCATGTTACAAAGAGTCCATGTTGTCGAAATTAAATTGAGGTAAACCAGTTTCTTGTATTTTATAATCTTGAGGTGGATCCGCAGAAGGAATAAACGTTTTCATCTGTAAAATAGCTGCCTTTATACCTTTTAATTCCTGTACTGCTGCAGCTAAGTATTTTTCAAAATTTTCATTATTTTTATTTATAACGTCCAAAAGTATGCCTATATTGTCTTTCAATCCTGAAAAAAAATACTGTAAATAATCATTTGAAATTAATTTAATATATAATGTACTGTAACGGCAAGCAGTTTTTATCCGCTATGCAGGCCTCTTGCTTGGCCGGAACTTAAGGCCCGTCCGCTACAAAGGCCCCCGGTCGCACGTGAGGAAACTGACTCTTTCTCTATTTTACCCAGGCGCCAGACGCTTGCGCGTCAGGGTCTGCTAAGACCCCTTTTTCCCAATAGAGTCCCACGTGCGGCTGGAGCTGTTGCCGCGGCCGGCTCAGATGGAGAGTGGATGGATTCAGGAAGAGACAAAGGCACAGCCGATTTTACAATTGAAACTTAGTTTATTTCCTTCAGATAGCCGCTTTCACAATCCGAAGAAGATAACCGAATATATGATCTCTCAGATCATCTCTCTTATTAATAATTAAACTTTAGAAAACTTTAAATTAATTAATCAATTAATTACTTTTCGTCAGATATCAGACGCAAATCATTTAATTTTGTCTCTACGCATGTCCTGGTAGCAACACAGATCGCTTTATATGGAACTACAGTGACATAAAACATCATTTGGAGGTTTTAAGAACTACAGCAAATGTAGTAGCTGCAGAAGGAAATTATTATTTGCTTAGTAAGAACATTATATTAATTAATAGTTAATTATGGACGGAGGTCTATAAAGTTTATATTTTTATTCCTAAGGAGATACTGTCCATCTCGAATAATGTTCACCGCGGTTGCAAACATCCTATAAATTCCAATAGAAAGGATGCAGAAATCGCATAACCTATTCGGTTTTTGCACCAGAATCTATGAGATTTAATTAGTTTTTATAAGATCGTTTCAATGGGGACTCCAATACTCAATGCTGTAGCTAGTTCTCCAGAAGTCATATACACCAATGAGCATGTACTAACTCGATGTAAAATTGAACAGACGTTTGGCCTCTTAACAAATGTATAGATGGTGATTAAGTGAGCCAGAAAATTATTTTATCAACCCAACCCAACAAACTGGCTAAAATCATTACAGCTTGCTGTATTCTCCACAATTTTTACGTATCCAATGGGTAAGTAAAATAAAAGAGTTTCTAAATCCTGTATATTAAAATATTTTAATTTTAATATATTATTTCATATGTTTTTAGAGGACCGATAGATATTGGTCGATATGATTGTGGAATAGATAATGCTCCCTTACATCAAGTGAACGTACATTATGCTGCAGGCATAAATGAACGTAATCGAATTATAAATCAATATTATAGATAATTCCAAATAAAAACCACTGCCAATTCTTTGGCAGAGTTATACAGTTTACAAATAAAATATATTTAAACATTTATTATTATCTACAGCATCTGAAAACTTCGCAAAATGTCAAGCGAATTGAAGCAATTCAATAAAATCTATAAAGTCGCTTAAAAAATTTCTTTATAGATTGAAAATTAGCTAGTATACCATCCCATATTTTACAAAAGCAATGGAAAAACGGAAATGTTGGTTTGCAGGAATATTGCCTCATGGTTGCACAAATGTTTCATAGCATTGTAGGAATATTTCTCATCATGGTTAACATTGCAAAGCAACATTGGAGCAATATTGCTTCAATATTCAATTTTATATGGGAGCCTTGAAATTCGTACACAACGCCTTTCAAGCCGGCTACGTTGGGCTCCGTTAGTAATTATCCGTCTAACAAAAACCCCTTGGGCAATTTGTACTCGCGCGACTGGCCGGCGTGTATTATCTCCCGCCCCGCGGTACGCTCGCAGTGTAAAAGCCATTTGACGACTTTTTGCGATTGACGGTTTGCGCGTCGGTAGCCGCTCGGCGGAAGAATTCCGATTACGTCTGGCTTTAAAAATTTTTTCCTATAAACAAAGGAACAAGCCGCGGCTATAGTCATCGCGTCTACGAAAGGATCGATCTGGGCAAGTTTTAGAAAAATTTTTCTAAAAGCTAAGCAAGCGCGACGCAAAATTTCAACGTCCATTTTACAATAATCTATAATTTCTTTTTTAAAATTAAACTCTGAGCCGGAATTTTCATTCTACCACGTAAATTTTTGCCGCTCGCTCTCGCTCATCGTATCGATCCAGTAAAATCTCGCATCCGGTAAATCTCCAACGTAAGATTGATTTTCCGCAGTATTGAAAAAATATGGGAAATAACCTTTTTTGTTGCTAGCCCGTAAATCAAACGTTTTCGGAAGCGCGGATAATTTCATTTGGAACTAATTTAAACTATCGATAAATTTAGTACGGCCTAACTGTATTTTCATAATATTTTGACCGTTTAAAATGATCTTTAGTAATGCTCGAGGGTACGGCTCAACCAGCTCTTTGAGTATAAATTGAGCATTGAACCCTCGAGCATTGTGCGCGATGCATATAATATCGCTAAAAACAGATTTTTCGCGGACGCAATCCGAGCATAGCTGCTGAGCGACGCACAAATTGGGTACGTGCAACTTTGTGGTTGCGTGATTACGGTACACAGTATCTTGCCGCATTTCGAAATCGTAAAAATTGAACAGAATCTTGTTTTCTGTCTTTTTCACAAGATTTCGAATCGGCTGCATGAAACACGGCTCGTTAACTTGATGTCGTTTCTTACAGATGCGGCACCAACTTATACCGCATTCGTGTTTACCCCGATACTGATGCAGCAATTTGCGGCATCCCTCACACATCTTCAATACATCACACAACTTTTTATAATTATTTCTATACGCTTTTATAGTTTTCGAAACATTGCGCACCGAAAAATCTTCTCTTACAATCCTCACATTTAATTAAATCCGTTTCAGTCACCGTGCGCGCTGGTGAGCAGAAATACGCGGGACAAATTCTTTTGCACTTGTGCTGATCGATATCTCGATAGCTTTTATTGTAAACGCAGATGTTAAATTAAGCAACAAATCGAAATGTTTTGCTTCGTGCTCGTACAGTAAATTAATATTTCCGCGCGTAGTGTCTATTTTATCGTGACCGTCGAAGAAAATTGCGTCGCCACTCCCGAAATGGCTTTTTATTGTAGACTACAAGCGCAATTTCAAGTGCAATATAGTACTTTTGAAACTCGGCAATTTCCTTTAGCCCACAACCGATGTCTGGAATATCCACGTGCGCATCGCGTACGAGCTCCCTCTGCAGGTGACGACGGCCGTCGCGTATTACTCCCCAATCATGCATCAAATTCGCGTCTGTTTTTAATTTTAGAAACGCTTCTCCCACAACGATTGCGTGCGGTAAACATAAATTTTCTGAATTTTGAATTGCAACTATCGATCGGGACTATATACTATCGATTTATAGATTCCGTCTTCTACGTGCGCCAGAACCAACGGGCATTTGCACTATTGAAGAGTTTATCACAAAGCTTTCGTTGATTTTCAATTCAGCGTTCCTCCATATCAAACTCTCGATTAAACTCCGTAAATCGTTATATGAAAAATTTTGCACTGGTCTCAGGGACAGTCCTCCTGGACCGTGTGCAAAAAATTCGCTCCAAATCGACACGCCAATATGGTCTTGCGGGGAGGAAGCGACAGTCGATGAATGCGCGTGCATATCTCCTATACAGCTCTCCAACCACAAGACGGGATTTTGTTCTTCGTCTGGTGGGTTGTGAATATTTACTTCAAATTCACGCGCCACCAGACGGTATTTTTTTAATTCGCACTCGTAATTTTCCGTCACAGAAACACGAACGCCGCACGGTTTTATGGCAGAGTCGCTGCCGCATCCTACCTGCTCGTCGCTTTGTCCTCCCTGTTGCTACTGCTGCTTGAACTGTTGTCTCTGGGAGTGGAGACCGTGCTGCTCGTCCTCGCGGTTCTCTCCTCTGAGGTTTTCGCGGATTCGATCACGACTCGACTGTCTGCTCTCTTTCCTTTGAGTACTATGCGTCTCGCGTAATCGGTGAGGAGTTTCACGCAGCTAGGGGTCTCGGTGGCATGATGTAGTCGATGCTATAAAATTTAAAAAAACATTTTACGTTCCAAAAATGTTAAATATATTTTTAACAATAAAAATAATAAATGTTGAAAAAATAAATAGACACTTACCATAGTTTGCGCGCAACGCTCTTTCTTGCAATGGTGAGAGCACCCCCCACACAGCACGAAAGAAATCAGTGGAATATTTCGGAAGATTCCGCTGAAATATGACACTTGGAATATTCATGAAGTATTTAGGAAATATTTCATAAGTATTCCAAAAATCATATGACGGGATATTCCACTGAATTATTTATGGAAGCTTCCAGTAAGATTTCATGAAATATGTTATGAAATATTCATGAAGTCTTCTAGTGCAGTATTTCATGAAACATTTATGTTATATTCCAAAAGCACTTCACATGTCGATAGAGATATAATATTTTTTACGCCTTCCGAAAAAATTCCGAAGGAATTTTACAAGTCAATAATTCAGAAAATATTTCATGGAATATTTACTGTAACAAATTATTTCGTGTAGGATTTACTAATTAATTCAAAGAAATATTTTGAGGAATCTATAAGCTATTTGTCAGTAATAATTCGCATGCCAGTACGTACGGAAATTTTCTGAAATATTCCATAAACATTCCCGCGGAAGATTAAAAGAAAGGGTTCGTAAAGTTTTTAATGAAATACTTACTGCAATATTTAGTAAAACTTTCAGAAATATTTCTACGGAAGATTTTTTTTGAAATTCTTAATATTACATAAAAATATCCCGTAAATTTTTGCAAACCCTTTCTATGAAATTTATCGCGGGAAAGTTTATGAAATATTATTGACATATAACTTACATATTCCTCAAAATATCTCTTTGAATTAAGTATTAATCATTACACGAAATAACTGACTAAAATGTTCGTGGAATGTTTCTGAAATAATTTTTTTGTTATTGAACATTTCAAAAAACCTTCCGCCGAAATATTCCTGAAAGATTTACTAAATCTTACAGTAAATATTCCGTGAAATATTTTCTGAACTATTGTCTTGTAAGATTCCTTCAAATTTTTTTGGGAAGGCTTATAAATATGATATCCCCATCGATATGTGAAATGCTTCCGGAATATAACATAAAGGCTATAGCCGAATAAGCATGTGAAATCTGCCTTTAGCGATTTCGAAAAACTGACCGGGCCAATCGAAAGTACATTAAAAGAAACCCCTCAGCCAAATTTTTAGACACCCATATGCCTCCTGTGATTTTATAACCTCAAAAACGTGATTTTTTATTTTATTTTTTTTCAGGCGCAATTTGGCTTCTAAAAATCTGAAAAAATTCACAAAGGCGTATCTTTGGGG
>JAWWML010034821.1:0-10682 GCA_035047165.1 Ormyrus rosae
TAAAGGAGCTAACGCCAAAGAAAAAAATCTGCTATATGGTAAATTTGGTTTATTAATTTTACAAAGCCTACAAATTCATTCAGGTAACATTCATCTTGCATTACAAAAATTTCAATATCTCACCCTCATCCCTTAGATTTAACCCTTAGTAATGCTGTATGCGCTTATACCTTATACCCTAATTACACTCTCTCTCTCTCTCTCTCTCTCTCTCTCTCTCTCTCTCTCTCATATATATCTCCTTTGTCCACTCTTAGTACCATACGTCTTAACTATATTCAGGGAACTATACCTATACTCGAATCAAAATTCCAGTGCATGTGCAAATCATCGATGACGGTGAGTTTTTATAATAAGCATTTTTGTATCTTCATTGCAGGTATCTACAACGAATATCTCCTGGAGACGTTCAAAAACACCGATAAAAGACTTAAATATCTTTTGGAAGTATCAGACAATATCGCTCAGTTTATAAAAAATGATCGAAATTTCCTATTTGTTTAAGAAGATATTTTTATAACTATTTTTATCTCATTTCGAATAAATTTTCATTCTGTTCAATTTATATAATTTCCAATTTATTTCATTCATTTTATCCAAAGTACGTCATCTCTATAATTTCAATTTTAGAAAAAAAAACTCATCGAAACATACCTAAATGACAATTTGGTTATGTTATTCATTTTATTTTTTAAAAAAACCAAATTTTTTCAATTAACATATATCATGCCATATGTAAGAACATATGTTCTACTTATTTGTTACAAACATATGTCATGACCTATTTTCTAACATATGTCATAACATATATCATAACATATATCATAACATATATCATAACATATATCATAACATATATCATAACATATATCATAACATATGTGTATTTAGGGCGGAGTAACTTAAGAAGTAATAAGATTTTATAAAATAAGAAACTTATTATTTTAAAAATTTTAAAAATGTTAATTTTTGTTATTATTTGAAAAATATAGTTTTCTCTGATTTTCTAGTGATAATTAATTATAATATTCACTTTAACATTGGGCATACTTTTGAGACTTCTTTGTTTAATATTAAAACGCGTTTCGCGCACTATACTATTAGTAATATTTTTTTTTATATTATACACGCAATTTTTCAATATGATTTTACTTTACTTGATTTAAACATGTGATGGGATAGTCTGCTCATTTTAGAATACTAATTTTAAAAATAAAATATTAATCTCTGTATTTTAAGTTAATTTATCCTTTTATTTGAAATTAATTGTTTAGTTGCAAATATTTATGAAAAAGCAAATCTAGCGAATGTAGCAAATTCTCGCACCTATTCCTTCCCGACCAATCAAAATCAATCTTTAAATTCTTTACAACATCCGGCCATCGTTTTGTTAAGAGAGGAGGATAGAATCAAAATATTAGGAAAATTTTTTTTATTTTTTCAAAGTGGCTTATTTTTTATTTGGCCTTAGCAAAAGAAAAAATTCTACTAGTTCCTTTTGACATTTATGATAAATTGATATATATTTCAAATTTATACGTAATAAATATGCAGTCCTTGTTTTGAAAATTCCACGCGAGATTCGTTCGGTTTTCGAGTATTTGTTGATCTCAAGCCGTAAATATCCAAAAATTGCTCAAATTATCAAAAAAAAAAAAAAAAAAAAAAAAAAAAAAACAAACAAAAAACAACGCCAAATGTTGGCGCGCAATGCGTGCCTCAATTAATCTAGTTGAATCATAAAATAATCGAAACACACTCATTTACATTATACTATTTTCTTATGAAAATAATTTTTACAACCTAAAAACTAAGTTCAAGCTTATAAGAAAGATGCAGTTTTCTAAAAGTTAAAAGTTTTCTGGATTTTCTACATACGTATTCCTAAAATATTTTTTCAAAAACTTTTTTTTTCGCTATATTACAAAGCTTTCTGTATGCAGAGGTAAAAGTATTTCTTATACTAATTATATAACATTTATTAGTTACGTAAGAAATATGAACAATAAAATAGGTACCTCGATATATTTAAAAATGATGATTCACTTTTATTTAAATTGACCCATAATGTTTCATTGAGATATATAATATATATATTTTGTAATTAAGAAGGCAATATTTTTTTGGATTTTAAATTAGAAAAACTTGTTTTTTACTTGTTTAATGAATATTTCTAGGAAGTATGAAAACTAGTTTTTACCAAAGCTTTCATTTTTATTATACATGTGTTAAATAAATTGAGATTCCCGCGCGTTCGCGGGGATTTTTAAAATATTGATAAGATTTCAAAAAGAACATCAGAAGAAAGAACTTGAATAAAAGACATAAATTTTTATTATTTAACAAAAAAACATTAATTACAAAAGAAGAATTACAAATAAGAAATATTTGCATATATATTTATAGCATTAAAAACTGTACAACGCTGACTTTCTTATAATTTTTTTTTGAAAAAATAACTAATAATTTAATAATTAAACATTATAATAATTTATGGTATTTTATTCTATTGTATGCATATACATATTGTTCATATTTTTTTATTCTTTCCAATAATAAAAATAATTTTTTTGCACTGTTTTTTATTATTAAATTCTTTTAAATCATTTTTAGCAATTAATTTATTCTTTTAAAATATTCTTAGTAAATAATATGAAAATTTATATTAAAAATTTACGATCGAGTAATTATTGTGTATGGAGGTTATTGCAAGAGACAGTATACGTAAGAGTTCTAATGCGCGGGCGCTGCGGTATGCTATTGATTAAGAAGGAAAATAAACTGTTGTATTCTGAACCATTGATTCGACGTTTGACTGAGGATTTTATGAAGTCCGTTAACCGATAAAGATAACTACTATTATATTAGAATTATAGTGGTAATAGTAACAAAAATATTTAATGTAAAATATATTAAGATATTGATAATAATTTACAAAAGCAAGGAAAAGCAGCTAACATGCAGGACTATAAATATGAAGACTACGATAGTAGCTCAGATAAATTTTGTAATGATTCAAGTGAAATGAGAGGTAGAACTTTACCACAAGTACCGGGAGCTCGACCAAAAGTGGATCCAGAAGCTCAAGGGAATGTCGATCCTAATCTTTATCCACAACCCAAAGAAGCAACGCACAAGATTCGTGGTAAAAATGATTTCATCGAATACCTATTCGGCACAGTTGACCAAGAACTTCTTACTGTGAAGACATTTTATTTTTTTTTCTATTCAGCATTTGGTTCCCTCTTTCCACTTATGGGTGTTTATTTTAAACAAATGGGTATGAATGCTGGTCAGTGCGGCCTACTTATTGGTCTAAGACCATTTATTGAGTTTTTCAGCGCTCCTTTTTGGGGTTCTTGGGCTGATAGGTTAGTATTTTTATTTTCATTTAAAGTTTAAATTTAAATACGAAAAATCTACTTATTTCTTTTCATAATAGTGCAATCTAAAATTTATTATTTATAATTTATAAAAATATAATGTATTAAAATAAATAGCTTATTAAATTGATAATAAATAATTTATTATAATTAAATTACAATTTTTTTTGCGTTATAGGTGGCAGAAAGGAAAATTGATTCTTTTGGCTTCCTTATCGTGCTGGATTATATTTACTTTACCACTCGGATTTATTCAGCCACCAGCGACATCTTGTATGATTTACAAGAATCACACGAACTACTTATATATACCTAATTCAGATCAAAGAATTATTAAAAGATCTGCTATATTTACTGAAAAAAAGGTATCAAACAATCATATAAGTAAAATTAATTTCTTAAAGACAGGAAATATTATGTTTCAGCAATCAGCATTTGAATTACAGAACCAAAATAATGTTAATTATTTTAAATTTCAAAATGATATACGTCGTTTTAAAAGGCAAGGGAAGAGTATCAAATCTACAAATGAAAATGCAGATAAGGTGCTATCAATTGTGGAAAACGTAGCTTCAAATATTTTAATAGATCAAAATCGGCAAAATGATTTAATCAAATCTCAAAGAGTTGAGCAGGTTAGTAATTTTCAATACATAAAAAAATTATTTTGTTAAATCATTTAAAAATGATTTCATTTAACGATTATCTTTTGATTTAAAAAATACGAATCTTTTAATTATAATTTCAAAACACTCGTGCAATATGTTAATTAATCAGTAAGACGGTTGATTTACGGGTTAAATTTTTTATTGTCGATTAAAATTGCTAACTTTTCGATGGCTGCTTTGCCATTCTCATCAGGTCTAAAAATATACATATAAACATATTGTAGACAATTTTAAATTTTTTACAATTACATTATTTACCGCAATCTAATAATCCTAATCCCCAACTGGGTTCGTCGAATATTGTGATGACTATAATTAACTCAGAAACAATATTAATCACTTTTTATTGTAATTTGCAGAGAAGTTGAGAAAAGTTGTTAAAAATGTCTACCTAAGATGTCACTTTTAAATTTAAAACACAAATATAAAAAAGTCAATTTCATTATAAAAATATGTGTAAGGACTACGGAAAAAAAATATAAAAGTATGTATGAAGACAACGGAAAATTTAAAAGATTAACACAAATAGAATATTGCACGATTTTAATTTAGTCTGAACGACTTATCACAGTCTAATTAAAGTTTTAAATGACTAGAGTTTCAAAACAAATTAGGGGATAACGATTGTTTGTGTCATTCTCAAGTACTATCCGTAGTGTACAATCGATAATACAGGTAACTTATTGTAACTAAATTCAAATTAATTGTAGTGTGTGTAGGTAATATCATCTCGATTTTTAAAAATTGCATTCTTTAGTTTATTTAGAATAGACGCGTATGTACTGTGTAGATTTTTAGTGTTATCTTTCTTGTTTATCACATTAGTTTGTAAATTAATGCGTATCATTACCGATAATGTTCTTCTATGCCTGTTATTAGTTTCTCTATATCAAGAGTTTTGTATTCCTCAAAATCAAAAGAATGAGACTCATTTTCCATGCTTTTATTGATGACTAGAGTGGAAACAATTTTTGCGGAATTAACTTTATGTTCAGCGATGCGCGAGAATACCATCCTTTTTGATTCACCTACATATATGTCGTCGCAATTTTTGCAGTTAATTTCAAAAACAATATTGCATTGTTCTTTGAGTGAAGTAGCATTTTTTTTATTAAATAACTAAGGTTATTAATAACCAAAATCATATATCAAAAATAGTATTGATTTAAATCGAGAAAATTGAAGGTCTAGATATTTCTGAGGAGTATATGTTACTCAGCATTGACACAACTTCACTGTTTACCAACATTGGTTTAAAATTAATGAACAAAGAGAGCAGTAACGTTTTTAATGAATAATATATTGTTTAAATTTAATTTAAGTTTACAAACAATTATATCGCACGCTAATGGGTTCACTTATATCACCGTTGTTCAAAGATATTTGTATGGATGATCTTGAACAAGATTCTCTAATGAAATTAGATTTTACCCCCCTTTTCTATGGTAGATATGTGGATTACATCTCTACCATTATTCCAAAAAACAAACTGGACTATATGATTAACATTTTTAATTTCTATGACAATAGAATAAAATTTACTTATGAAATAGAAAATGATCGAATTTTGAATTTCTTAGAAATTAAAATTATAAGAGAGAAAATAACTTAATGACTGGTTGGTATCAAACATACCTTCTCAGGTAGATTTTTAAATTTCAATTCTAGTCATCGCTTATCCCAAAAAAAGAATAGTTTATTCTTTAGTTGATAAAGCAATATTATTAGCAAACTAGAAATTTCATAATAAAAATATTAATTTATTTACGCAATATTTAAAATATAATAATTATGCTCTTGAGTTTATAAAGTTTCATATTACAAAAAAGATTGACTTACATAATAAAGACAAAACTAGTAATATTAATAACAACAGTATCAATAATATAAACAACAAACGAAGATTTTTCACCTCTGCTGGTCTATCGTATATAAAGCAAGTTTATGAATAAATGTCCTTAACTTTTAGTAAATTTGGCATAAGAAGTGTACCATAAATTATTAATAACTTTAGTTATTTAATAAAAAAAGGCAAACTGTAAAAATTACTAAGCTGAACGTAAAATAATAATAAAAGTAATTCCGCAAAAATTGTTTCCACTCGAGAAACTAATAGGCATAGAAGAACATTATCGAAAATGATATACATTAATTTACAAACTAATACAATAAATAAGAAAGATGACACTAAAAATCTACATAGTGCATACTAGTAGTAGTATTTTATTTTTATATGCTCATTTTAGAATCTAATGAAAAGCTAACAAAATTTAAATATAAATTTATAAATATATTGTTCTAAAGAAACTAAAGAATACAATTTTTAAAAAGTCGGGATGATATTACCTACACACACTGCAATTAATTTGAATTTAGTTACAATAAGTTATCTGTATTATCGATTGTACACAACGGATAGTACTTGAGAATGACACAAACAGTCGTTGTCCCCTAATTTCTAATTACCTAATTTTTTTGCCGCCATGACAAAAAAAGCAAAAAAAAATGAGCTGTGAACGATGAAAATCCGTTCAGTAGAAGCTGAGATACGGTGTACACACACACACACACACACACACACACACACACACATACATCCATACAGACATTTTTCAAAAACTATTTATTCTTGTTTCTGACACCTTAAAATACAATTATAACCGATTTTTCGAACAACTCCAAAAATTACTATCACAATGCTTCCTCTGGGAGAAAGCAAAAATATAGTAAAACATTCAAGACTGAAAATAAATATAAAAACAAAATCACACAAATTAAGTTATTAAAATGTATACATACATCAAAAATGGTAAAAGGCGCGCATAAAAGTTTAGATTTTTTCACTTCTTTCGATATATCTAATCCTGTAAGATATTTTTAGGTTAAAGAAAACAGATTTATTTTTATATTAAAAACTTGACAGCTTTTTGTGTCTAATTCTAAACAAACTTTTCAAAATTAGTTTTTGTCAAATGTCTGAAAATTGTCATACATGTACGACAACGGTAACTATATAGGTTTTACGGATTTTTTTGAAGATTTAACTTTTTCCTATGCACAGCGTCGGCCTTAGCCTCTCCAAGTGCCCTCGGACAAAATTTTTAATGGCTCCAGTTTAAGGAATTTAAAGCGCTCCAAACTTATAAATCCGTTGATAATCACACTAAATGTCTAACAATAAGATGAATATTTTTTATTTCATGATTTATAATTATTAATGAAATGCCCAAGAATATTGTTAAAAACAGAAATTTTATTTTATTATAAATATTTAAGAAGGAAATATTAACAACATTTTAAACAAAATTGTCTATATAATTATCGATTATAAGTGAGTAGTAATAGTACTGGTATGGCGAGAACAGATGTCGTCATCGGCTGGCCCCAGGCCCACTGTAGCAGGACTGTGTTTATGTAAACACATATTAATGGGTTAATTGTTTTTTTTAAATAAACAAGCAATAAAAACACATGTTACTGTGTTTTTAATTGCTTTATTTACATAAACAAGTAATAAAAAATACAATTAATGTGTTTTTAATTGCGTGTTTACATTAAAAATTGCTACTGTATTGATGTTTGTATATGTAAACAAGTAATTAAATTAACTTTAATTGATTGTTTGTGAAAACACTGCTACTGAATCAGTGTATGACACAAACAATAAATTAAGATTAATTTAATTACTTCATTAGAGAGAGAGAGAGAGAGGGAGAGGGAGAGGGAGAGGGAGAGAAAGTGAAGAAACATCATACTTGCACAGGCTCACAAGCCAAGAATGTTTTCAAAAGTTTTGCACTATTTTGTTTTTTTATTATTTTATATGCAAGTTTTATGCTAAAAAGCTGATTTTTTAGCATAAAATTGTTGCGTCAAAGAGCTTAAATCAACTGAATTAAGCTTAATGTGCATAAATTTAATGTAATTTAGTTGTAATATATTTGTTATGATTAAAGGAAGCGGATGTACAAGGAATTCCAGCTATAAAAGGAGAGTTTCCCATGATCGTCTAGAAAAGCTGGGTTCGCGTTCGACTGTACAACTTATTTAGAATATCTGGAGAATGAGAGAGCGTTAGGCTCTAAAACACCAGATAAGTGATGGATGGGTGAAGGAGAGACATGTGACTTAGTTTGGGTGGAATCTGGCACCGGAATGTCATGTGTTCTCCTCGTTAGAAAATTTATTCTAAAGGCAACATGAGATTTTGGCATGAGATCTCACGTGAGATTTTTCAGTAGGGGTGATATTATCGAGAAACTTTCGGGACCTGGAAAGTACGTCATAATTAGATTTGGAAACTATTCTGTAGAATAGTAATAAAATTTACAGATCTATACAAATTTTTCTGCAGGGTTTTCACATGCACGATTGCAGATAATTCTGCTGATACTTTGAAGATACTTAATTAAATAATAATATCGATACCTCTCTGTCGAATAATTATAATTAAAATGGAACTGGCACAGATTATCAAAACCTTGAACGGCATAGTATTGCTATTCTATAGAAAAACTCACAATAGTAACTTGCCTCTTTCATATTTCAGGATTTCAGTACTTTCGTTACTTTAATTTGAAAACTTTCTAACATGATTTTAATACATACTTGTCTCTTTTCCATTTAATGATTTCAGTACTTTCTTTACTTTATTTTCACAAGAACGTGTTTGGTTCAGTGTATGGTTAAAATTATTTTTAAAAATATTTGCATTATTTTGAATAAAAAAGAGTTTACTAAAAGAACTTGCCTCTTTCATATTTCAGGATTTCAATAATTTCATTCCTTCAATTTGAAAAATTTGAATAAGTATACGATAATATTAGATAGAAACTACTCAGACTTGACTTCTCTTTATACTTTCATCAGAAAGTAAATTTTAAAATATAATATATACTTGTAACATACACTTGCCTCTTACAATTTCATCTTTATAATACAACAAAATATTTCTCAGATGAAATTCATATTATATTATTAAATAAAAACCCTACTTATACGATTTCTATATGTAGACAATGTGTAAGTGCTTAGAGAATCCCTTAAGACGACGATACATCGTCTACAAACAGACCTACACATTATACGGTTAATTCGCAAGATATCTAGGTGCCCAGGAACACCTTAAAGAAGACGAGACATCTACTACAAAATGGTCCATCTTGGGTACAGTCGATGCGCAGAAAATCGAAAGGTGTTCCTATAGGCGATGTCTAGGTATTTAGGAACACCTTAAGAACGACGAGATATCGTCTACAAACCGACCCATCTTGGGTAGAGTCGATGCGCAGAAAATTGAAAGGTGTTTCTATATGCGATGTCTACGTGTTCAGGAACACCTTAAGGATGACGAGACATCGTCTACAAACCGACCCATTTTGGGTATAGTCGATGCGCAGGAAATCGTAAGGTGTTCCTGTAGGCGATGTCTAGGTATCCAGGAACACCTTCAGGGCGACGAGACATCGTCTACAAAGCGATACACCTGGGGCACCGTCGCACAGTGGTTTTTTTTCCAAGAAAGGTGACCAAAATGCAATTTTTGAAGTTTGAAATTGCGTACTATAAATGTCCTGCATACATATTATAGATACAACTGCAATATGTTTCGTTATTAGTTTTTGAAAAGCAATCAATTTTAACTACTATTGATATTATTAAACATGAACTGTTTTAACATTTTTTAATTTTTTAATTTTTTAATATATTTTTTTAAAGTATATTGTATAAATTAAAATTTATTCCTGAAAATTATAGATCCAAAATATTCTTTTACTTAAATATATACCATAAAAAAATTTTCTACGCGTCAGAGATATAAAATATGCTGTAATTTTAGGTTTTACACATAACTAACAAATATCAACATTTTTAAGCATTATTTATATAAATTGTATGAAACAAAAAGGTTATACACTCTTATACAATAAGTGTCAAGCAGGAGACTATTCAAAAATATGTCCCGTAGAATAAACTTTCAATTTTGCCTGCGCCTACCTGCGTCTTTCAAAATAATCACAAGAATTGAGGAGGGTGCTGCAAGAACCGCCTTAGCGCGCGGCAGCGCACGGCCTAGTCCAGCCGAAGATTGCCGAAGGCCCGAATCGGGGGATATTTTCAAAATTTATCAAATCCAAAATTGATTTATACTAACCTCTTCAGAATTTTATTGCGCATTTTTTGATGTATAAACTTTTTATTGAAAGTTTACAATCGCAATACCCGATGTTCGACAAAAAAATCTAAAGCCGAAAATCTAAATTTTCATCCCTTCGAGCAGCTGTTCGGCGGGGTTCCTGTTCTTCGATTTTGTTGAAATCGCACAGGATTGTACATTATATAATTCTTAACAATAATCAACAATAAAATTTGGGGTAATCTCAATATCCGAAGTTCGACAAAAAATCTAGTCGAAAATCGTGAATTTCGTCCCTTCGAGCAGCCTAAGGGCGGGTTTGCTGTGCTTCGATTTTGTTAAAATCGCGTATAGTAATGTATTTTTATATTCTCGATTGAAATCCGCGATAAGATTTGGGGTAATCGCTATTCGGTGGCTTTGAAACGATGATGCATCGAAAATCAGGATTTGCATCCCTTCGGACTGCGCAACGGGGGTGTTCCTGACCCCCGA
>JAWWML010034822.1:0-10680 GCA_035047165.1 Ormyrus rosae
GTTGTCAAATCAATAGCTTGGTGGTTGAATTGATTACTGGAGTTTTTGAATTGACGATGGTTTTTTCTCAGTGTACGGTTATTAACTAGTTAAAAATCACTGAAAGTTTACACAAGGGATACGCAACTCTATGTCCAAACTCGCTTTCAGATTTACTTCCGCTTGTTTACGCTCGCCAACCATCATAAACACATAATGCCGAGGAATGAACCTTTTCACTGCTGTTTAACAGGCTGAGCGTTTATAATTTAAGCGACACTTCGAGTAAATTTTCATATTTAACGTATTAACGCCATGCAGCGCTAAACGTAACATCTCGAAATCACTGGCGGCGCACACAACGACGAGAGCATCCGCCATAATTTCATTTCTCCTGCCGCTCGCTCGAAGAGAAAAGCGCGACGATGAAAAAAGGGGTGAAAAGCGCGCGCGAGCGTAAACTTGGTGAAATTACATTTTCGTCGCCATGTTGTCGCCGAGCCTTAGCGTTTATTTACCCTTTGACTTGGCCGTGCGCTTGTTTTGCGTTTTTTTCTGTCGTTTTGCCGCGACTTTTTTTGGTAGACACGAATCGACACGGCACGACTGCAACCGAGGGAGGAAAGTGCCGCTTCGGTAATTACTTGCATATCTATATGTATACATAGTGAAAAACAATGCTGTTTATGATGCCGCTGAGTTGCGAGTCTGAGACGAAAAATTAAATAATGTACAGAACAATGAAAGCACATTGCGTAACAATTTAAGTTTATTTATTTTAGATCAATTGACATAATAATTGTTTATTGCGATACTAGTTCTCGATATAGGATTTATTGATGATTTTATTAATTTTTAGGTAACTGAAATTTATAACTTTCTCAGTTTTTTAATTAGTTGTTATATTCTTGATTGAAACATAAACTAACCAATAAATTTATACTGTTTCGGTAGCGAGTATTTCTTCATTTTTTCATACAGAAGAGAAAATTTATGCTGAAAATTATATCGTGAAGCCGAAAATATAAATAATGCATTATATATTTTATGTCATTTTTGGACAGATTCCCTGCTAGCAGCTTAGCGGTAATATCGCTAGGAACTTTCTAAAATTTGAAAATTTAAGGAAAATCTAAGATGCTATCCCAGGGATCAGATCAGATTTTTTGAATCTGGATAGAATCTGCATTAGCTTCAGTAGTAGTATGAAAATCTAACTAGATTCAGTTCCATTTCACAAACACCTCTTTAAATTAACCCCCTCAATAAAACCTGACCATAATTTGGCTCATTTTTCTATTGTTAAGGAGGAATTGATTGTTAAGGAACAATTTGAAATTTACCGAAAATTTAGCGAAAACTTTTCCGTATATTTTTATGCATTATTATGCCGGGTATCAAGTGTCAACAAGGGAGTTTTTCCACCCCGACTCGAACGGTGCTGGGGCGTTTCGAAGCTTAAATTACAGACTTACGTGGTCCATTTTGGCGTGAAAGTCGAGACTTTGAACTGTAATCTAATCCCGAATGTAAATTAGTGCTAGCGATTTACCAGTCCGGAAAATTATAACTAATAAAGGTAAGTTTATTTACGCCGTCAGCTATCGAAATTTTGCTAATGCAATTTTAATGTTTTAACGATTTATTATTGTTCTTCTCGATATTGGATTTTTTACGCAAATTCAACCATTAGAATAGCGATATCTAAATAATTTCGATATACTATCTCCGCTTTAATATTTTATACATACAATATATTCTGCAAGCTATTATGCTGTTTACCATATTCAAATAAAGAATAACAGAACGAAACTTCAATAGTCAATAAATTTATTTCTTTAATGGAAAGTTAAACTAGAAAATATAGAGAAAAATGATCTCTCAACACAGTAGAGTTCGCTCTATTAATGCCCATCTTTAATTTTTCGACATCCAAATTTTCGTTCAGCTATTATAATGCAATGAGCCTTCAAAACATATTAAACCTAATTCCCTCCACAATAATTTTGAATAATGAATCGATCAATTAAAATTACTTCTCCAGCAAGAATTACAAGCTTGCCAAAGGCAATCGGAAGGACAGCTATTTGCTCTTTCCTTACGAGGGATGAATTTAAAAATTCGGCATTGCCGGCACCGTCCTGCAGTTTTGCGCACAAAGGATTAATCAGTGGAAGAGCGCGAAAATGCGGCGTATATCCGCAGCTCTCACATTCGGCCGCACACTCATTTAAAACGATAATTTTCATTTTCCGAAGCCGCGCGCGCCGTTTAATAGTTATAACAGTTGTATATGCCGGTCTGCGCGGGCAGTCAATGGCAAAGCGCGCATGATGGCCGCGTTCCAAAATCGCTCCGACCCGACGCGTTATATGCGCGAGGAGCGCGGATGTTCTCCCAAATGCTGTGCCCGCAGAGCGACCGCGCGCTACTCCTCTCGGAGCTCTCTAACCGCACCCCTTTATCCGTCTATATATATCAGAGCGTACATGCAGATATAGCCTTCCGCCTCTTTTGCATTGTTTCGCGAGGGGCCCTTTTTCATGCGTTTTTACCAGTCGCTGAGTTTTGAGGATTAGTCAATTTTTCGGCCCAGCTGCAGCTGTTTTTGCCTCCCTTTGAACCTTTCCACTTATTTTTAATTCAAGACTAATTTTAATGAGGTAAAAAACTGAACCAATTTTCCATTTTTCTGCAGGACGACGGTATTCGAATCTATTGAAATTTGTTTGAGGTGCAAACATGTTAAAAAGCGATTTTGCACTTCAAAGTCTTTCTTACTTTAAATTTTACATCAAATAAATAATTTTACTAAATCAAAACAGCAGTATCTGCAACAAATAAATGGTATCAATATAATAAATACTACACATAAATCTAAAAGCGACTATCAAATTTTACCACCGATGTTTATCTACTTTCTATAAAACTCATTCAATAATTTACGCAGCATTGAATAAATCAGAGTGCTCAACTTTGTCAGTTATGCAAATTAAAAAAAAAAGTTGATCCTCTCGCACCCTCACCTTAAATCAGAAAGAAAGCGAAACTTAGGAAAAAAAATGTCCGTCATAAAAAATAACAGTTTACAGGTCGCAGGGTAGTCGGCTATAAAGCAGGAGCAACACTTCGCAAATCCAGCTGAGCTTCTCCTCACGGCCGAAAAACGCAATAAAATAAAAAAGCAAAAGAAAAAGTATCGCATCAGCCCTGCGAACTAAAAAGTGGAGAGGGGTAGACGAATGAGCTCGGCACACGCGCAGTAATAAGGGCAAGGCAAGAGAAAGAGAGAGAGAGAGAGAGAGAGAGAGAGAGGAAGATCATAGAAATCCGTGGCGAATTGCGATTTGCGCGGATACGCGTTTTGCGAGGGAGCGACTAGGTGCACGTATAGCGCGTGACTCACGGGGCGCAAATCTCTCGCCCCCCTCCCGGTGGAGGCTCTTTTCCTCGCTCGTTCGCTTTAACGGACCAGCAGCGTAATCAGTTCCGAGCAGGAGCGCCGGCAGTGGCATCGGCGCCGTTGCCAGGAGAGCCTTTGATTTATGATGTATATCCCTTTTCTCTATCTAACCTCTTCACGGGGCAGAGCCAGCTGTAGTCTGCGCAGCCGTCATATAACATCGTTCTAGCTCTAGACTTCCCGCTCTCTGCTCCTTCGTGTATATATATATATATATGTACGTGTGCGTGGATTCGTATGCGGGCTCTTCCACGCTGAAAGCAAGCCCAAACTTTGAGAAATCGAAGCTTTCGAAAAGTGGAACGCGTGAGGAGGCGTGTAGTTTCGCAAGCGTAGCTTAACCCTTTGATAATCTTGGACAAACTGCTAAAGGCAGGGAAGCTAACTTTCAAGTTCAATAGCATTGTACGTGAGGAAAGCTAGAAATTACAGTATCAGAACAATGTTTCAAATTAAGATCTCTTGGTATTATAAACGATTTACGAATTATATTCACCTATTAATTGAAATTGAAATTGCTTAAGTTAAATTGCCGTTAATGTTTGGTAAGACATTTGAGAAGAAGTCAGTTGGAAGTTCATTTCTATACGAACTTTCCTGAAGTGCTGTTAATACAGTTGCTTGTTTATACAGTTACATCAGGTAAGCCCTTATCATAATTACTAACGATTAATTCCAACTTACTGTAACTTCATCTTGCTTTAGAATTTTATGTGTATATAGAACCGATGAGTCGATCTGCATTTCCGGCATCGTCAAAGTTCTCTAATAGCAGTATTAACAGCAAACTTATTAATCGATCTTACAACAACCTACGCACAGTAATCGTTAAGAGTTATCGATCTCTCTGAACTAAGTTATATTAGTACTGATTGATTCAAAGAGATAGAGGCTCTTGACACGTCAGAGAGTAAAGTTGTCTTAAATGCCTTGTGAGGCTTAGCGGTACGTCAGTTCAGTCAACCCATTGAAAACAGCTAATTAGATGATTACTCAAGATGATTAACCGTTAAGCATTTCCTGGCAGCCAATCAATTAATTACTTCGGATAATCTTACGTCAACCACTTCAGCCCTGTTAGCGGATCATAGATCGATCGATGTACATTCTCGAGCTAGACTGTTGGACTAGTACTTAATATAATCCTAAAATAGGCAACAAAGCTCCATATTTTAATTTTTTTACATCTGTATTTTGACTACGTTAATTGCAACATTTCGAATTCAATATTGTAATTAAATATTGCTCTATTAGCATTATTAATATCATCCAAAGTTGATTGAATGACAAAGCTTCGATTTAATGACCTAATAAACAGTATCTGTTTCATTCCTTTTATGCAACGGATAATTAATATCACCATTCAATTAATAAAAATGTTTATTAATATCATGCAATCGTACTTTAATAAGAACTGTTTATAAATAGAAAGTCCCAAGACAAATACTTTGTTTCTCTATAAAAGCTTAGCAAAATGTCGATTATCATAAAATATTTTAATTAAAATTAATTATAAAGCAACTGGGACAAATACTTTCAATCCCAACTCATCTTGGAGAACAGTTGAAACATTCAAAATCTGGAACTATTCATTGGAATTCATTCGTTGAATCGCAAACTCCATTTATCAATGTGAATAAGTACTTCTCTTTCGATCCCATCTGTCTCTACAAGTCAGGCGGAGTATCTCTTCTCGTTAAAGACTTTCGTTTCTAACTTCTACTTACGTTCAAAGTTCAAATCCGCTCAGTTTAGCTTATCGTTCTGAATTTTGTTATTGCATTGACTTTTTCTATTTTTCCAATTCATATTCCTATACCTTTGCTCCTTAAAATAAAAACATAAGAAATCACGGCTTCAATTACGAAAAGCCAATTTTTTCATCATCTCTTTCACAGCGAAAGAATCTGTCAGAGCTTTCGCTTGGAAATGTCCATTTGAAAAGCAATTTCCGTTAGACTATTAGTTGTTCCAAAATTCCAGGAAAAAAATTTTCGGCCGAACGCACTTCACGTGGAATGGTCCATATGTGCGGTAGCTCCCCAAATTTTTTCCCCTCTGGACCCGCGGCACTTGCGCCGAGTTACGCATGCACGTGACTCACGACCCTGCTTGTATAATATATGTACACATAGTCCGCATTTCGTTCAAATTTTCTGTTCTCGCAATTTGTCGCGCAGTTTGCGCCTGACACGCGCGCATTGATTAAAATTGCTTTTACATTTGCGAGAGAAAGAAAAACTTCTCTATTATTTCAATGATTTCAAATCGAGCAATCCTATTTTTGGAAAATCTTTGATAAAAGCTTCTATCTCGCAGATTCTGGCAAGCTTTCGACTTTAGTTATTACAATTACATTATTGCAGTTTCCTCTTTTCAGTAGAAAATTTGGATTTATCGACTGCGACTGTTTATAATCTGTATCTTAATCAAAATAATTAAAAAAAAAAAATTATCTTTTTCAAAATATAGCTCGTTTCAATTTATGTAACTCTCCTTGCGAAAATATCTGCATTAAAAAGAAATTGATAAGAAGATTTATCATGCCACAAACTTTTTATGGTAACGCGTTCTTACAAATTATTAAGATGAATGTAAGCTCCAGCAAACACATATTAAAGTTATTATACATGTGTTAATGTTCGCAGGAATATTTATTTTACCGCGATTTACGATGCGGAAAAGAATTACCGCCTACAGCAGCTGTAATTGTAAACTCGCTCGAGGTTTTGCGCTGTTTAAATGCAGTCCACAATGTGCGGTTATGCAAACTGCAAGTGAGGAAACCCGCCACTGCAGCGACAAATTACAGCTTTTTAAAAGCAAATGTAGAATAACGAGCACATTAAATAAAAGAAACTCTTTCGTTTTATAAATGCAGTTTTACTGTTTTCAAGCTAAATTGCATATTACGATGATTTATATGTATCGTGCTTTATCTGTGCAAATTGAAAATGTTTTGCCTTAAATCTGTATTTATATATAATGCTTGGTAATTACAACGATATTTTACCTTATGCTACCCTAGCATAGACTGAAAAAGTCCATTCAACGAATGGATATATTTTGAAATATATGCACACCTCTAGACGCTATTTTTAAATAGCAAAAGAGTGCGCGAATAGCCCCCAGCAAAAAAACGCGGCTTTGAAAAGGTCCTAAAAGCTTAGCAGCGGCAAGTGCGCCGATATGAAATAGAATAACACTCCGCGATTTCCCGGGGGCTAAGCGCGAAAAGCAAATTCTACGAGAACTCCTGCGGTACAGTAACATCAATGAGAATCTCAACGTGCCTGTGAAACTCAGCCGGGAGGAAGTGATAAAAAGTGCACCGAGAAAACAAGGTATTTCTTGCCCGCTTTCCTCTCTGCTTCCAGGCGGCAAAGCTTTGGAATTTCTACAAATTCGTGCTGTCTTGGCCAGCGTTACGCTTTGCCTTGATGACTTTTTTAATGACCTTCATATCGTCTTTTCACAGTGCCTTTTTTTTTATTTTTATTTTCTATACTTTACCGTTTTAAGCGCGAATGAAAAGCAAGACTTTCATTGTTGTCATCGAGAAAAGAAGCACTCAAAAATTACATTTTCTAACAATAAAAGAGTTTTATCTAAATGAACTTATTAACCTATCTCGGCCGGATCCATCCATCATCACACATCAAACATCTATTTTTGGAGGCAAAAAATCTTTTTTACCTCTCGAAAAGTAAATATCTAACGGTGGCAATCCCACGGAAATGAGCCAAGGATTTGTTGAACCGAATTTTTACGATATTTTAATTATATCTTTAAAAAATTTTAATATAAAACTCTACAGTACATAAATAATTCAAAATTATTTTGTACGCTTTAATTTATAATATTAGGTTGTTATCTCTTAAGAAATCTAAGCCGTTATTTAACATACATCTTGTAATTTGGTTCCCCATATTCTACACTTTTGAATAGTTGAGATAGAATGAGATTTCAATTCTTATTGGCCTAATAGCTATTTTATTTTGTTAGACCTTTTTATTACAAGTGAAGAAAGTAATTTGAGAAATTTAAAAATGAAAAAAGGTTGAAAGCATAAGAAGCATTGACCTCGTTAGTTATTATCGCTAAAGCTGCACTTTGTTTTACTAGTAATTTATTTCCTCTCTTTCCCGAGGAAATATCCATTTCTATTGATTTCCGACGACAACGAGCGACTGCATGGGAAAAGATAATAAAAGAAGCAATGACGCAACGGGAAAAATTCACGAGTTCACCAAGGGAGAAGCAGATGTCAAGCCCATGATTTCCCGTAGCGCTAGAAGGGTTTTTCACGAAAAACAGGTTTGCAGATCGATGAAGAGAGAGAGAGAGAGAGAGAGAGAGAGAGAGAGAGTCTTGAATCTTTTCTCTGACTTTTGCCTGATGTGCAAATACGCATACTTGGTTGCGACTTTTACCCCCTCTGTAACCCAAATCTCTCGTATCTCGCCGACGTGGCGCCTCATCCTTCTTTTTGTACGTACTCGGCTTTCTCATTGACATAACTGTAACTGCTCTAAATCAGAATTCGAGGCTGCGTATATTTTAAATAAGAGAAAGATATAATTATACATTTTTATTAACACTATCATTACGTTAGATTATTTATATTTTAATCAGTATACTAATTGTAAGTATAGTAGCTTATACGCTCTACTTTAACCTGAGACTCAATAAATTGTTAATTACTATTTTAATGTCTAATGTCTCCGTTTTTCTAATTCTACTAGTTTTAGATTATCTTTTTAAATTAACAGTACGTTTTGACGCGAGTGGAAGTTTGATTATTTACATTATGGGACATTTTTCGTCCGAGCGAAGCGAGGGAGAAAAGTCGAACGAGGTAAATATCAACTTGCCCACTAGTATTGATTTACTTTATACCATGAGAGCCGAAAAATCATGTCAAAGTCGAAATTTTAAGATACGATTTTAACTTATTCTTTTTTTTTTTTTTCAATAAAATTCGGCACGTCAGAAAATTTCTAGAAAATTGTTCTAAACTTTCTGGAAAAGTAGAAAGCCTTGAGCATAATTCCTTGCCTTTTATCTAATTGAATTAAACTTTCATCCACTTAATATAATGCTTTAATATTCTCATTTAAAATGCGCGAAGAAAAGCAGTTTGAAGTATTTTTGTGGAAATAAAAAGCAAATCTCGCGATATTATATTCAAATGAAAGGCAAAAAGAGCTGACATTGGCATGAAAAACGGTGGATTCAAATTCAAAGCACAAATCAAAATCAAACTGCAAGCTGAGCAATACGTATGTCGCCAACAATGCTTTTGTTGCAACTGGATCACTCGATTTCATGGTCAATTTCATTTGTACTTCGGTTTTTAGTCACGAATTTATTTTCCCAATGGTGTCTATGGATTTTCAGAAAACTCAGTTTTATTATATTTTACATTGTTTGAAGATTTTAGATACAACCGATTGGAAAAACGAATTAAAACGTCAAATTAAATACTTTTTTATTATTTTTCTTCGAATCAATTTTTGTAAAAGAAGCGAAAAATTTGTGCTGCTAATTTTGAACAGAAAGTTCTACAAAGTAAGGATTTAAATATTCGAAAATTCTTTTATCAATTAATGGTCCTCGTCAAAAGGAGCTCCCCAGCAAGCCCTTGCGTAATTATTCTTACGTAAAATATAGGCTTCAGCCCTTCCAATGCAGATTGCGCAGACGAGTTTCAAGTACACGTGTGGCAGCTAATGGTGATGTATATATCGAAACACGGCGTATTTGTAGGTGGGAGCGGCGGGCAGGTTCAAGTGTGGCCGTATATTCGAGAACGTCGAAAGGGGCCGGTACTGGGCTGGTCATTAGGTATCGGCGATCTCGATACGGAACAGGTGCGCGGCAACTCGAATTTAGTGGGAGTCGGGGTGCAAATTTCAATGGAAGATCGGGAGACCCAAACAGACCGTTAATCTTTGATAATTGTTATTTTAACGACGGAAATTTTGCTCATTTATGCCGAGCACTGTATTTGGACATTAAATTTCTGGGCTTACTTGCAGAAATAATAAAACGATATGGTTGACTGTTTTATTAAGGACTGGAATATATTATTTCGAAGCTAAAATTTTTATAATTAACTTTATGCGCATTTCAAAAATATCGTTCGAAAGAGTGACCTGCAACATAAAGAGAAA
Source organism: Ormyrus rosae (assembly GCA_035047165.1). NCBI lineage: Eukaryota > Metazoa > Arthropoda > Insecta > Hymenoptera > Ormyridae > Ormyrus > Ormyrus rosae. Next base: position 9,619 of record JAWWML010034822.1, read on the forward strand.
ATTCCATTAAATCTATTTTTCACATGTGCACGATAAAAGCTCGCGGGGCCGCGTAAAATTATTCTTTGCACACTTTTTCCAGTATAAATAATAATTTTATTTTATTTTAAACTAATCGGTGAATCTATAGTACTTTAGAGCATGCGAACTAAATTTTCTAAAAGATTACTATTAGATAATGTTCGAATCTATCCAAAAGGTTATAAAATTTAATTGAACATTTCTAGTTTTTAGCGTTAATTTATTACCAGCCCGTATAGTAGTTATTAATGCTCAGGACTTTATTTTCAAAATTCCATAACATAAAATAAATCATACTTGCTAATTATTCTTTTAACTGCCCCAGCGAAAGAAACATTCCCACGGGCCTCTCGAAAAATCATTGTCCTCGGGCTGCCAAAAAAACCTGGTACGTGACGTACGACAGCGGTAGGAGAGCGGTTCCAACAGACCAAGATCTCGCAGAGCGATAAGATCGGAAGCAGCAAGCGGCGCTGATGCGGGGCGAGTATAGGGCTGTGCGATAAGGGCAAGGGCTGCACGCACCGCGTGCTTAATCTCGCTGACCTTAAACCCGAAGTGGGAGCGCTGATGCTGCTAATTACGAGGGCCGTCGACGCGTCGTGTCGCCTCCTCGTCCTTTACCCGCCCGCACTTTGAATGCAGAGATACGACGGGCCTCCTCCGCAGGAGAGAAGCCGGTCCTTTAAGTGCTCCCTCGACTTTTCTTTGTATACGGGCTGACAGAGATAGAGGAATGCACGGATGAAAGAGTGCTTTTGCTTCCTGCCTGTTTCTTGACCCTCTTCTCGTGTCCGCGAAGCTAAAGCTTGGCTTTGCCTATTGAGATATGTCTGAGAGCTTTGATGCGACGGCTTTTCTCATAGGATAAATGCTTTTTTTGATAAACTGCGATGCTTTTTACGTCAATACTGAATCACGTAATGAGATTCGTTGCTATATTAGATCATTTCAAGGGATAATTTGTACACTGAGAAAAATGTTTTCTAAAAGTTACTATAAATGTACGAAAAATTACTATAATTTGTGGTAACGCAAGGA
>JAWWML010034823.1:0-10676 GCA_035047165.1 Ormyrus rosae
CACCTACGCTTGCGGCAGTCGCACCGACGATCGATGGGTCGATCGATGCTTCGCGCCGCGAGTGCGCCTGCGCGAACCGGCAGGACGGACGAACGCGTTCTCGCTCGCCCGCCTTGCTCGTGACACTCTCCACGGATCAATCAACGAGTTTGGCCTCGTTGATTTTAGCTCCGCGAGTTTGGTTTCTTTTGGTGCCACGTGGCAAGTTGGTTTGGGTGTTCTCGGTGAGAACAGTTTAGAACTTGTAAGTGGTGCTGCTTATTAAGTTATTAATTGGGCTCGGAGAAAATCCGAGAATTTACGATTTACGTTCGCGATCGCGATTCGCGTGTGTGCTCGCGGTGCGCGCGACTTTGGTTCTGGGTGCCGTGGTTTTCCTCGCGGCTGGCGCCCGTAAAAGTAAAGTTATAGTGTAAAATACAGTGTTAAATAAAAAGTCTCTTAGTGTTAATTTAGTGTTTATATACATTTAATCGGAAATACTGCCTTCCTGAGCTGCTACGGCAAGCTCCACCCACGCGCTCTTCACTGAGCAGTTTTCCCTTCCCAATCCCTTGTGTGCAATTTTGCAGATCCCGGCAAAATTGTCACAACTTATTGGTTTTAACAAACACTATTATGGATATAGTGTCATCGCTGATACAAACAAAAAAATGATTACTTATGAATTTTTACCAATTAGATTACCATGTATATTGATTAAAAAGAATAATATTTCATATATTGCAACAAGTTATGTCATATGAAAATTGATTAATAAATAATGTACATTTTTATTTAACTGCGCAAAATATATTATAAACATGTAAACTCTGAAATTTTAATAAAAAAAACAATTTTACAAATTAAAATGATATCTTATCTTTTTAAACTTCCTTATTTTAAGTATTATATGCATTACTATTTACTATATTTACTATTTAGTTTACGAAGTAAATCAATAACATCAAATATTATTTCTTAAGCTTTAAATATAAAGATATTTTTAATTGTAAAATTTCTGAAAAATGAAATTCACAGTGCAGTTACCATCTTTGTATATGTGTTCGTTTGCATGTAGAAGTTTCAATTGTTAGCATTTTTGCAGACAACTAAAATTTCCAACTTAACAAGTCTCGAAATCCTAATATCTATGCATCAGAAATCATCAAATGATATATAACCAAAGTATGTTAAACAAAACCACTTTTTGAATTTTAAAACCATCCTCCAACTAGGAATTTCAGTTTCATGTTTGAATAAACATATACGGTTAGTTATCCAACAGTAAATTTGGACATGGGTGTGAAAATTGATCTCGCTTTGCTCGGGCAAAAAATGTTTTACCAGGTAAAAGTCAACGTACACAGCAGTATTAAATTTTATTTTATACCGAATAATCAAGTCTAATTCCCGTACTACGTATCGGAATTATAGGTACGTAACATCAAGAACTATACTGCCGACCGCGTCTCGGTAAAAACCTTCTTAAATAACATGCTTCGCACGTTATATTTTGATACTAACGTAAGTTGTTCAAATTAAAGTACCTGGCATCGATTAAACTGAGAATGTCACGTTAATTTTTAGTGAGAAGGTAAAGAAATTGTACGTACTAACTTTAGTACAGATTTTATTGGTGGGAAGATTTTTCCGTGCAAGAGTCAAGGCGTGACAAACATTATTAATTTTATCAATTTATTAAAAAAGAAAGGAAAAATTCGTATTTTCTTACACTTAAATGTATTTGGGATAATCTTGAGTGCTCTGTTGCATAAATAATAGTGCAGAATATCAAGAATATATACTAATTAAGTAGATTAAGCATCTACGAATTGTAAAAGTATTTTAGTTTTATTAGCGCATGGCATATTGCAAAAGGTGTAAAGTAATTAAAAAAACGTACAAATTTATGATTTTCTTAACGTCATAGATTAAATGTGAATTGTACATCGAAATTTCCATCTAAACTAATGCTGATTAGCATGCAAAAATGGAATTTGCCGACACCTTTCACATGACTGGATATAACTTTTTCCAGCATAATTATTAGTTCACCAAACTACCCATAAATAATGTCTAATCAATCTGGAAGGCAATGAAGGAAGCGGTGTGCCATCAGAACGAATCTGCATCTCATTATTTTAAAGCCAACTTGATAAATAGTGAAATTTGCCGCAATCTGTAACGCGACTAGATATAACTTTTTCCAGCATAAATATTGGCCCACCAAATTGTTCTGATGGCACGTCGTTACTCTTGTTACCTTCGAAATCGATAACACATGCTCACTGCGTAGTTTGGTTGGCTAATAATTATGCTGGGAAAACTTGCATCCAGTCGAGTGTAAGAATTCTGCACATTCCTCATTTCTTAATTTTGTTATAAAATAAGGGGATTCAGATTCATTTTGCCGGCACGCTGTCACTCTCGTTACCTTAGAGATCGATCGGAAAAATGGGATAATGTAAATTGATTAAATTGATTCGTTAAAATCAATTTTAAAAACAATATTTTCTTACTACGGTTCATATTATACCAAGATTGATAATGTTTTTTTAGTTTAATTATTTAATATGGTCAATGTTTTTATTTTTATTCTCAGTATATTTAAAAAGGGACAAATTAAATGGACAAACCGTTTATGTTTATTGACTTCTAAAAGTGACTTTATTACATGTAAAAACATGTGTAGTCTGTATAAGTTCTTTTCCTGGTACTCTAGTAATCTCGACACGAGACCACTTATGTTTTGAATGAATGTGTTTAATATTCAATAGCTTATTCTTCGTCCGTAAAAATTTTTATTTTATAAGGGTTAGTTGTCGAAACCAGACTTCAAATGTGCTTAATGTAATTTGGACTATGTGAATGTTCTTTTTCTTCCTTGTGGATTAAAAGAATTTTTTTATGCTGAGCTGGTTGTCAAAAATTTGACACTAGTCCAATTTACTTTGAATAGCCCCAAAAAGTTTTTGATTATTCAAATTTATTTCTAACATTGTTATATAAAAACATCTTAAAAACATTTTAAAAAAGATTTAATGTATTACATGCACAAACTCTTCCGAATAATTAGGGCTTTTTCTTATAATAATTTAAAACTTTACGAAACAAGTTAGAAATATTGTCCCGATGATATCGTAGACTTTATTTTTATTTAAGGAGCTAATTTTTTGCTAAAGAAAATGCTACTTTAAATTTCCGATTTGCAGTAAGAAAGTGTTGCGTTTTAGCGGTAAAACATAAGTCGAGCTATCAAATCGTAATTTTTCCATGTGAAAAAGCACGTTCTGGCAATTAAGACTTCTCTATCAAGTTTCATTTTTTTGCTCAGAAAGGTCTAGTGAAATTCTTTAATGACCGTTGAAAAATTATGAGCCGCGCCGTAAATAAAATGAATTTTACTTGAAAACAATAATTTTATTTATGTATTATTCATATTTCTGTTATTCTTTTCTAAGCAATCGGGTACTTTTTTTTTAAAAATATGGAAATTGTTTGATATTCTTTAAGTGCAGTTTTTTAAGTTAGCTAAAATAACTTAATATTTAATCTGTAAACAAAACTAAATTGTGATATTTTTAGTGCGTTGTAAATAAAGGCTTCTCTTTATTTAGCAACATTAATATCACATAAAATATTTTAAAGATTTTTAAAGCTTCGCTGGCATTTTTAGTTGTACAAGAATTTTAGTCAATGACTTAAAATTCTTTATTACTTAATATTTTGACGAAACGTTGCGAAACCGTAGAACACGAGAGTGTTCGGTGCACGCGTATGCGCTGTAGCCGCGGCGAGCAAGCGCCCCCCACTTGTCGCGGCTTTTCGCCAGCCTTCTCCTGTCACCGAACGCTCATTCCCCGGCTGAAAATCCTCACCTGAGAATCAACTGAATCTCATGCCAAAATCTCATGTGATTCTCAGGTGATTCTCATGTGAATCGCATGTAACTCTTGTGCTTCTAATATACTTTAGTGACTTTATTTAGTTTCAAGTTATTTAACATAATATAATAACAATACAATAATAAAAAATATTATATTATAAAAATATTTATTAGAAATACATCATTAATGTTAAATATTGATTCTCACGCTTCTAATGGATTTTATTTTACTTTTTATTTTAAAAAATGGAAGGAAAACCGGGATATATGTAACAAGGGAAGGCAGGCAGGTGTCCGTCTCCGATTTTTTTCAAACTTTGCACATCGGTAGATTACTGAAAAATATTAGACACGTATTTTTTTTAGCTGCTGATACGATGATTTAGGGGGTTAAAACCACCTCTAAGTTTATTCCCAAATATCCAATCATTACTTTTTAATTAATAAAAATGTTTTTATTACCTAATGACCCAGTACTCCAATAATTGAATAACCGACAATCCAGTAGTAAAATCGACCTAAGAGTTTGTACAAGCAAACCAAGTTTAATCTTAAAAAAAAATTAAAATATCTTTCAAAAAATGTCAAAATCAGTCAAAAATGTCAATTAATGTTATTTTTTCTATCAATTTCCTAATTAATCAATTTGTAAATGTGGGTGTAATATTATGTGAACATGTATACATATATGTTGAGCTTGAAAATAACATAAATTGGGATTTTTGACAGATTTTGTCATTTTTTGCAACATATATTAATTGTTTTTAAGGTTAAGCATGGTTCGCCTGTACTAACTTTCAACACTATATTTTTGGTACTATATTAAAATATATTTATAAATTTTTTGAAGAAAATTCATTATAGCGAACTTTGTTTTCTAGCCCAATACCCACATAGCATGAAAGGTTTCTGTAAGGTTTCTGTGAGGTTTCATGAAAGTTTTGTTACCTCGTCAAAATCTTACAAAACATATTGCTGACGTATGTCCGCGCATAATCTTTTCAAAAGGTTACTCGTAACGTTTATACAAGCTTGTTCGTAATTAATGTGAAAAGCTTTTCGAAAATGTTGCAGCATCCTTTTCTGTAAGGATTAAATCCCTTTTAAAAATATGGTGAAACATCGTTGAAACCTTGCAGAGACTTTTTGTGTAAACTTTTGTGAAAAGTTATTACAACCTTTGTATGTATGTTTCAGAAATGATCCATGCAAGGTTTTGTGTATACTTGTAGCAAAGTTTTTTTAAAACCTTGCAGAAACCTTTCCGTGACAGGTTTCAGCAATGTTTTTAGTAAAGTTTCCAAAAGATTTCGTTGAAATTTACATCGTAGAGAACATTGAAGGTTTTATTTAACATATTTTTTTAACAACTGTTTACGCCTGTCAGTATCCTATTTTCGCACATACGTACATTATTATTAATTGTTATTAATTTTAATCGCAGAACAAATCTTACAAATATTTTTTGCTTCGCCGGGAATCGAACTCGAGCCTCTTAGGTAATACGCAAACACGCTAACCACTACGCTATTACACACTTATCAGATCATCTCAGTTTTTTAATGTTAATCTTAATACATGTAATTACAGCAAAATATTTATGAGCAACTATTTAATTATTTGATAGTATTTAATTATTTGATAAAAATAATAAGTAATAGATATTTCCCATTTTTAACTAAAAAAAGTGGCTTAAAATGAGCTAAAAACTTTATAACGATTCTACCGCAAGGATAATTAGACAAATAATAGGAACGTATTCAAAACAAAGTACGGGTTAGTTTTTATATTTTATTACAAAATTACTAGCACATAAAATTTTTATTAGATGCAAATTATAAAATCAATGATAGTTTCATCAAAACCTATTTTATTACTAATTATTACATATGAATGTAACATTTAATGTCTTATCCAACATAGCAAGAAAGGTTGTAATGAAAGGTGCAGTGAGATATTTCAGTGAAATAATGCTGCAAGGTTGTAAAAGCCTTTCAAGAAGATTGTGAAAGTTTCCATGAAAGTTTTCAATAAAAGATTGCGGCAAGGTTTCCAAAAGGTTACAATAAACATTTTGAGAATGAAAGTATGAAAGGTTCCCGCGAAAGCTTACAGCAAACTTGCAGGAACCTTGCATGAAAACTTGCGCGAAACTTTCTAGAAACCTTTCCTGAAAGGTTTCTGCAAGGCTTCACGAAATGTTTTTACAATCTTTTACAACTTTTCGTGAAAGGTTCTCGCGAAAGTTTACAGGAATCTTGCTGCAATCATTCATGAAAACTTGCGCGAAACCTTCTAGAAACCTTTCTTGAAAGGTTAAAGGAAAATATTGCAAGTTACCTTGCCTAAAGTTTGGAGAGTTCTTTCTAGAAACGATACGATAAACTTCGTGATAAGTTTGCTGGAAATATATTGAGAAAGGTTTTTGCAACTTTGCTGTGATATATTTTGTTTTATTTTAACTTGCTGTAAAAAGATAACAGAGAATATTGCAGCAATATTTGTGCGTGGTTCCTGGACACATGGCAGGAATCATTGCGTTGGTCTTCCGGAAAAAACTTTTTTGTATTATTTCTTCGAGGTCATTGTAAACTTCGACGATTTATTTGGAACTCAGTTAGAAATATTGCAGAGTTACCTAGCCTAAAGGATGCAGAGTTCTTTCTAGAAACGATACGATAAACTTCGTGATAATTTTGCTGTACCCCATTGAAAAGAATCAGGTGAGATCTCAAGTGAGAACTCAGGTGAGATCTCAGCTGATTTCTCATGCTAAAATCTCATGTGACCTTGCAGAAAGTTTCCAGATGAGAATTCACCTGAGATCTCACTTGAGTTCTCACCTAAACTCTCATGAATCAAATTTTAATAAACGGTGCACGGAGACGGAGTGAACCAATTTCATTTAAGCATCTGTTAAGTTATTGGTGAGCTCCTATATATCTCCGAATCTTCCCGCTACCGAACAACATTTCTCGCGATTACAGCTAGCCAGGTAGGAGTGATAGCTAATGGGAAAAATACTGCAGCAAGTGAAGATCCGCAATGTTGTATATGGCTAAGCCGTACGCAGACAAAATCTAAGTCTGACCGCAAAAAATATATTCCACCGAATTTTCAGTTTTTTTTTCATTTTAAGCATTTTCTAGTTGATCTAGAGAACAAAAGAGACACCCGCTTTTTTTATTTTTTCAAAGTAGCTTTACAGCGAAGAAACTAAGTCCAGATCAGCAGGAAAAATTTAAGTCCGACCGTAAAAAATACCCAGCTGAAAATACGTGAGTTTAAGGTATAATTCCTCACGTGTCAATTCCTCAATAAAAAGTCAATTTCTCAACATTGGGAATCGTCTATTAGGTTGTGCCCCTCTCCCTCAGATAAGACCAAAAATCTATGTTTCGAAGCGTTGTAGATATTTTTTTTAATTTTAGAAACTTTATACATGAGATCTCAAGTGAGATATCATGTGAGATGTGACGTTAGTTCTCATGTGAGAACTGATGGGAGAACTAGCGTGACATTTCATGTGACATCTCACCTGATATCTCACGTGAGATCTCACGTGAGATCTCATGTACAAAGTTTCTGAAATTAAAAAGAAATGCTTCGAAACATAGATTTTTGGATTTATCTGGGGGGTGGCACAAGTTAATAGGCGACTCCGAATGTTGAGAAACTGACTTTTTATTATCTAAGAGATTTTAACAGCTCATGAACCGCAATATCACGTGAGGAACCGTATCTTAAACTCACGTGTGATCTCATCTGAGATATCATGTGGGATCATGTGAAATATCATGTGATATTTTTCAGCTGAGTATAGTCCACCAAATTTTCAAATTTTCCTTTCAAGCATTTTCCAGTTGATCTAGAGAACAAGAGACACTATTTTTTTTATTTTTCAAAGTAGATTTGCGTTGAAGAAACTAAGTCCAGTTCAGCATATATATATGAAATATCATATCTAGCCAAGGCATTTGATACTGGAGACCATGCAATACTTCTAGACAAACTATATCGTTACGGAATTAGAGGGAGTTCTCTTAAACTGCTCGAAAGCTATTTATCAAACAGAAAGCAAAGAGTTAGAATATAAGACACGAAAAGTGAATTTCAAATAGTTACTACTGGGGTTCCACAAGGTACCATATTGGGCCCATTATTATTGTTATTATACATTAACGACCTGCTGTATTTATCTGATAAGCTGATTGCTTACGCAGATGACAGTCATTTTATCCATAGAAAAGACTTGGGCACTGACTGAAATTGCAATGAACAAATATCTGAATCAAGTTGCTTGGTTAACATATAACAAATTATCTTTGAATATTAGTGAACTTGTTTATATTACCTTCGATAACTACCGTGATAGTGTATACTGCAACCCGACCGGCTCGAACATCTGGCCCACGGACAGCGCCCGGAGAAAAAGGCCAAAAAAGGATCGGCACGGTTTTCACCGAGCACATCGGATACCTGCAAGGGAAAACCTCTCTGAGGAAGGGCAGCATCGGCTACCCGTTCCACCTCCATACCAAACTATCGAGCCGAACAGAAGTAGAACGTACAGTCAGACTCTGTACAGCCTCCGCACGCTGACCTTCCGCTCATCCTTTCGTGCTCCGCTAGCCGTTTTGCTGGTAGTTAGTTTGCGCGTTTCGTTTTAATATCATTTTTGTAAATTCAGTCTAATATCGTTTTGAAAACTGCTTGTATTTTATTTACGTTAAACATTAAATAATTGTTATAAAAATCGAAGTGAATTTAGTGTGTATTTTTCTTTCGCAACACTTTGTCCCGAACAAATTTCAAAACATTAATAAAACCATACGATAATGTTCTATAGCGCCAATCCCCTCAAAGAATTTATTATAGGTACCCGAAAGCAGCATTAATTTTATATCTCGAAATTCAGAGACATTATGCTTATTTTCTCGACGCATTATCGTTAGAGGTGGTAATTAGCGTACTCTCAAGTGTGTGTGTGTGTACGTGTGTGTGTGTTTTTTTTTTACGAGGGAGTATGGGAAATCTTCATGAACCCGCGTGGCCATAGACAGACCGCGCCGGACGGCTGACGACTCCTGACGCCAACAGACTCTAGGAAGGGACCGCACTTCCTGGTAGTGTGAGATTCTTACTCACTAAAACCCATAACCCTTTTCTCTATAGCTGAGTCACCCCAGAAACCACCGTTAGGCATTACTTCGGGGTGGGGCCATTGTCCTGCGGATCCTCCTAGATAATGGCTCTCTGGCCACTTTACTTGTTGGCTCGTAGCCTCGTCCGTGTATCTTGATGCGTATTTTCCAGTGTGTGTGTGTAGGTGTGTGTGTGTGTGTGTGTGTGTGTGTGTGTATGGGTGTGTGTGTGTGTATGTACGTGTGTTGTTATGGGTGTGCGTTGGTATGTGTGTGTGCTTGTGTGTTTTCCAGTGTTTCTACGCGTGGTCATCTTCTATGTACATGTCTGAACATTTGCTCTTCTTGTCAAAGTGGTCATTTCATTGGCGTCATCCTCTTTTTCTTTTTTTTTATTTCTTGTTCCTCTTCTGTTCCACACAGCGTAGATCTTTGAGAACTTCAGCTGCGTAGGAACTTGTTGTCTGTCAGACTGTCTCTGATATGAGCATGGATTCTATCAGGTTCTCTGGTAATTTTCGATCCAATTTCAGCCTCCAATGTTCTGCGCGCCTTCCTGTAGCGCGGGCACCCGAAGAATACATGCTCGGCATCCTCACCGACTCCTCCGCATGTTGGGCACTCAAGTGAATCCTCATATTTGAATCTGTGAAGATTTACTTCTCCATGTGGGTGGTTAAGCCACGTATCAACCTGTGGGATCAAACGATGTGTCCATCTTCCGCTGTTAGATGAGTGCCATAGGAGCTGCCACCGGCATAGGCTATTGGCTCTCTCATTTCTTTTTAATTCCGTTGCACTCAGCGTGGTCAATCATTTTTAAATGTATATGTTCTTCTCTCTTCTTCTAGTACTTCTATAGGTAGCATCCCTGCAATGACACAGACGGCGTCAGATACCGCGCAGTAAGCGCTGGCAACCCGTAGAGCACTTAGTCGGTAGACTGATGCCAGCTTCCATCTATATTCCTTGGTCTTGAGTGCATCTGCCCAAATGGTGAGCGTTGATGTAATTATGGATGTTAGCAGCGCTCTTTTCTTTTGTGTCGGTCCTCCAACGTTGCTCATTAGCCGAGACAGGATGGTCCTAACATTAGACGCTTTAGTTTCGACGTGCACCGTGTGCTGCTTGAGCCTGGCGTCTATTATCACTCCCAAGTACGGGAAAGATGGTTGGGACGTGAAGTCATAGTTGCCAACTCGCAGTGTGATAGTTTCCACTTTTCTTCTAATGATGATCATTACTGCCTCCGTCTTATGCTCTGCCAATCTTAGGTCAACCAACTCCATCCACTGACGTATTCTTCCGAAAGTTATATCAAAGATGCTGTTGATTTCCTTCAGATGTTTCGCTATGATTACTAGGGCCACATCATCCGCGAATGCAACTAGTTCTGCCTCATTCGACAACTCCAACTTCAGTAGCCCGTGGTAAATAACATTATACAGGAGAGGGCCTAGTACTTAACTCTTAGGAAGACCACGAGTGACTCTTTACTTTTTCGGACCATTATCAGTGTCATACTTAAAGATCCTGTCTTCGAAGTAGCTTCCCACTATCTTCCGTAGGTACCTCGGTATATTCATCTTCGTAAGAGCCATCAATCATTTAGCTGAATTAAAGGCATTCTTTATGTCTAGTGTTGTCACAAGACAATACTTTTT
>JAWWML010034824.1:0-16097 GCA_035047165.1 Ormyrus rosae
TAAACGCAGTTATTATTTCGCAAATAGCTATAAGAAACAATAGCTATAAGATTCATTGAACGCATTACGAAGAATTAAAAAAAAAGGAATTTCAGAATAGTTTTACACAAAAATATTAGTTTAATAGTAGTTAATCGATATTTGCACATTGGAACTTTTGGTTTATTCATTTTCACATCAAAATAATAAACGCAGTTATTATTTCGCAAATAGCTATAAGAAATTTTAAATAACTTTTTTAAAAAAATCTTACCTTTACGATCATTAATTAAAACAAATCCAAATAGCTCCTTTTATTTAAAATTTATTGATGTCTACTATTATTTTAAATAACCTAAACTGTTACTTTAATATAATATGTAGCAGTTATTAAGCTAAATTACATTACATAAAGTAATGAATTATGAAGTGTGAATTAGATTAATGTATAATGAATTATAAAGTATGAATTAAAAAATTCTTGGATAGTTTTGTTTACATTAATATTGGAAAAATTTCGTAGTTACTGGAAACCTACCTGAATTTATAATATTAATATTTCCAATTCAATCCAAGAGACGAAGAAAACTCCACGGAAAATGCTCAACAGCAGTTACAAAATATCCATGATGCAGTGGGAAAGATATAAAGAGTAACAAAACAATAACAAATTAAAGAGTATTTACATTTAAATTTTATTAATTTTTTTCATTATCACTTCGCGCACTAAAACAATTTTGCACATCCTTAATGTATTATTACTTCATTAACAACAATATAAAACATTTCCAACTGAATAGCAGGCTGGTCTAAGCAACAGTATTTACCAACTGAAACCATAATAAATACTACCGGAAATTAATAGAAACACTTTCGATTAATGCAATTATAACTTCAAGGATTAAAGAAGAAACGTTTCTCACAGCGTTCTGAACATTGTACTGCGAGAATTAAAGAAAAAGCGACGAGTTATAGTGTAGAAAATTATTGCCGCACGTGACCCGCGATGCATGAAGTCGTCCGCGATGGACAATGATAACGGCGTGCTAAGTAAGGTGATTTTCGCTCTGCAAAGATACGGTAAGGTGCGTTTTGTGCACATAAGAATCGTACACGTATAGCAATATATCTATATATAAATTTCACCAACGTTAAATCGTGTGCAATGTTTACGTGTATGTGCATAAAACGCACCTTACCAAAGATACTGAACTTGCCATTTTATTACGCGCGCGGTACAGGTAATTATTCTGCTTGATAGAAGACTGCGCTTCACTTACGTAAGTATATAAAAATAATACCAATAGATAGATGACAGTTTTATACTAATTTTCCAAATGCTTAATCTTTTCTTGGAATGCTTTTTAATAACAGAATGCTAATTTCGACAACAAATTTTCCCCTTTTTTAAAGTTGCTCATACTTTCCGTTCGATGTACCGATGATTTCGTTAAAACTTCGTCATGCATTTTACGAACTTATTCGTCTCCCTGCAATTATTTTTTCCGCAAACTTTTTAGAAAGCTTTACAATAGAGATTATTAAATGTAAAACGTTGTGAAAAAATTATTGTAAAATAAAAATCTTTTAGATTTTATTGAAAGTATTGAAAAAAATAGAAATTGTAATAATTTATTTATGCGGCATTTGTATGATTTCTTAATTCTAACTCTAGTCCTGAGTCGAAATGTATGTTGAAAAAAAGAAAGTTTTAACGAAAATAAAGAAATCTAAGTAAAACAAGTAATTTCAGAAATTTGGCATATCATTCTAAATTAAACATGCGATGACCAATTGACGTCCATTGCACTTGAAAAATACAAAGTCACTCAAAGAAAAGTTTGAATTGTATGACGCCAGAGTAATTGAGAAATTTTCCAAAAACTCGATTGACTTAATGACAGGAGTTAATGGTCAGCCGTTACCAAAATCCTAGTCATCCCGAACTTCGTAATATTTGGAAATGTTTCCGTGCACTACTTTTCATGCTTATATTACAGTTTATTTTGTCTTGACAATATCTTGGTATGACGATAAAAAGGTGGAAAGTTTGTTACTGATGCTGTTACAACTTAACATATTTTACAATTTTGTAATTATATGTATTGATCAATTGTTAATAAATTCACATATGGATCCCTACGGATTAATGGCAAGCGGCTCTTAGGCTGTTGAAAACCTTATATATAAATATTCTCCGTGTTATTCAAATTAACAATTTAACTGACTATAACAACTATATTGGTTTAAGTAGATTACACAGCCATAAAAAAGTGGTCTGTTCTATAAACTAAACCATTATATTTGAATGTATTCTAAAGACGGATATGACCTTAGTTTTTGGTCCATCACATCAGAAATTTAAAATAACTTGACTTTTGAAATCGTTATTAAAACATTCGTATTATTCAATATCTTGGGTATTGGGTTCGTTTTATTTTCAAATTTTCTAAAAAGATTTTTCTTTCTTCAATTTTATAACAATTTTATAACGACTTCATAATATTTATAATTTTATAATTTAGTCACTCATAGTAGTGTTTTATTAAAAGGAGTAGTTTTCTTACTTAAATGATCTTGGAGTGATAAAAATTCAGATTAGTATACTTAATTCCTCTATTGAAAATTTACTTAATATTAGTAATCTACATATATGTATACTCTGGTAACGAATAAAAAGCGTCAGATTTAAATAAATCATTTAAAAAATAAAATACTTGATATCGAAACTCACGATATTAATACGCCAATTTGACACTTACAAAAAAAGTTTAAAAAATTGAAAAATTCATTTAATGACTTAATGATTTCGTATTATTAATAATCATTTTTTTTTACAGGTTGTAAAAAATTTGGAACATATTTACAAGGAAAGAATTCTGATAACTTAAATTTTTTATCAATTATAAAATAGATCCTAGTCGACCTGAAAGGCTTAAATAAAAGAAATTACAGCTGAAGGAGGACTCATTCACTTCGTATTATTTTATTTCTTCTTGAAAATTATTTTATGTACTTCATTAATATAATCTCAATCTGAGCTACCTACTATCATCAAATAGTCTAATCAATAATAGATGTTCTTCATTGTTACTGTGGAACTAAATAATACAAAATATCGAATGTTATAGAAACTTTATTGATATTATTAATTTGTAGTTTGCACGCATGTACAGGCGAATATTTTATAACATCTAACTTTTACGAAGACTTCTTTTTCAATCGGCGGACATTTTTTTAACTCCTTATTTCACAATTTTGTAAAGAAATTCCTCAAAGTCATACATATATTGTACAAACAAGAGAAAGGCGTTTTACTTACTAAAAGGTACGTGATGGCAGTATGACAAAATTGAGTATTACGTGTATAACAAGCATTTTTTATTTTATTGTTTTGAAGAATCATAATTTTTCTACTAAAATAAACTTTGTAAGAAAATTTACATGCTATATATGTATATTTCGTATTATGATAGGTCCATTAGTTTGAAAAGATAGATGAAAGTTAGTAAAAGAATAAACAAAAATTGATGAAATCCCAGTCGAGTGAAAAGAGTCTTTAAAATTTAATTTTTAGTAAGTAGCTTTTTCGTGATATAGATTGTTGATGTTCTTGCGAGAAGTAAAATAGTACTGTCAGCATTTGTACACTTTACATTGGTAAGTTCTAATTGATATATGGTTTATCCTGGTATTATGAATATATTTTAAAAATTTTTTATAATTTCAACAGATAAACACGATAGTAAAACAAAAAACAAAATAAATTTTCAAACAATACTTGATATTTGTACATAAAATTTTATTGCTACTTTATTGCCACATACTATTATACTAAATATTTTTTATCAAATTTTTAATCAATAATTGTAAATTCATAACGGCAGACGTATTATAGATAGAGAAAGGTCACTTCGGGAAAGGCACGCATTAATCTACTCTCCCAAATCTTTCTTTTCAACGAATTGTAATATTACAAAAATATATAATTAGCCTGGAATCAGAAGAGAAAACAAGTCAGTAGCAGACAATAAATAAGAAAATAAGCACATGATTAGGATGCAAAAGCTTCCAGTAATCATTTTAAGGGCAAACGTACTCAACACTAATCGTGGATTGAGCCGTAAGAAAATTCTCGTTCAGACTTCAAATTTTGTTCATCTAATCAATTTGAACCTCGACAAAGAAGTTATTTTGCTAATACTTCAAGCAAACGATGCAAAAGTACGGAAACTTGAAATGATGACATCGTGATGATGAAATATACATCGTAAAGAACATCTTTTAAAATAATACGCTCCATTTGCCTCATTCGCCAATTCTTTTGGTTATTCAAAAGTCATTTCGTCATCCTCGAGTACTACAAAAGAAAGCGCATTCGAAATCATCAAAGGAAAACCGTTTTAAACAACGCTAAACCTGCAGTAAGTCACTACAAAGTACAGATGAGTATAAAAACACCTTTGCCCGCATCGCATCGAGAAGCGACGAGGACGATAATCGCGCCGAAGGCTTCGAACGTGCTCGAGAGCGCGTCGCGTTAATTAACATTGACTGAGGTGCGAAGAAGGCCTCACTTTGCGAAGTAGAGATTTTCGACGCGCTAATGTGTAAGAAGTTTTTCGCTCGGTCATTCTTGAAAGCCTCGCTTTATGCTCCTCTCGCTTTTCGACGCCTCATTACCGATTTTAAAATCACCTGTTGAGTCGGAAGTGTTTCACTTTTGCTTGGGGAAAATAGTACCGTGGAAAGTTTTTAATTTTTACTGATCTTTAAATTAAGTATTTTAAGCGTGGAGAGTTTCAATGTTTCTTTATCAGGTCAGAATAATAGCTAAGGCATTTTAGTTGAAAAAAAGCGAAGTTATTAGAAATATGTATTAGAATGCAAAAACGAATCGTTTTTTAAATACTGGTCATAAATTAAACAAAGTAGTTGAATACATTTGCTTAGATTAGAAACTAGTTTCCGTAAAAGAGTATGTTTTTTGGAAATGCATATTGTAAGAGCCATCAATAATTAGAAAATATCCATTGCATATTTTTATTTAATAATATTTTACATTATTTTTTGTCTTAGGGTATTTTTTATATGAAAATACACACATCGACTCAACGTTAAAAAAATACCGCCATCTACATCATGGTAATCTAAGCTATCAACAAATATATAATATATAATTTATACAACTTTACATTCAATTATACATATTTAAAAAAAATAGTATTTTAAGTCCGTTAAAGTAAAGGCAAATGAAATTGCATCTAAATAAATGATTCAGTTTGGCCAAGAAGGCTTTCGGTATTTGGTATGTAACAATTATCAAAAATCATTAAAATTCTCACTTATTACGATATTCGTCAATTAATTGTTGATAAAATAACGTATTATATAATAAATAAATTTTTAATCCACTAAAGCAGTTTTTATCGCAAACTGACAGTATTTAACAATCTTACAGGCATTAGATTCGTGAAATTTTCATACATTTTCAAATCATTATTCCAACGGCAAGGATAATAACAGTAAAGAATTCCATTTATAAGCGATCAAGAAAGTCTTTTTTGAGGTAAAACACCTAAAATACTGCAATGCCTTTTTTCAATACAATACCGTAATATCTTACATTGTACTTATCTAAACTTATTAGATAACTTATTAGCTTCTATCCGAGTATTTACAAAAAGCGGATGAAATCGGATAAAAGTGCACGTTTACTTCAAAGAACGACGAAGTTCGACGATATGTAAAAGTGTAAAATTTGCTTTATCATTACGTATTTCATACGCTACAAGCAATTATCCATTCTTAATTAATTCCGCCTGTCAATCAACCAGCAGCCGAGACAACTGCCAACAAGGAACTAAGCCTCTCGAAGGGTCAGCGATATTAAAAATGAAAAAAATCTGCACTAAACTATCGAAAATCTCAGCTCTTCCCCCTGAAACGTTCGAGCTTCGACCTTCGTGTAAAATTAGAAAAGCGTCCCACTTCGTCCCGTTCCACCCCGTCCAGATTCAACGGAAGCAGAGCGCGCCGCTCGATGTCCATCCGCTTTCGTCGCCCGTCGGACCGGAAGCTCGTTGAAGTGATTGTTGATGCGCGAGCGGCTCAGTACAGGGGCACGTGGTGCACGTTGAGCGGCGGCGGTACCAGCTGCGACCTGCCGAGGAGGCCCTTCGGCGGCGCCCTCAGCCCGCAGGAGGCGTTCAGCGGCTGGGCGTACGGAGAGTTCCAGTCGCGCTCGAACAGCTCCTGCAGCTGCTGACGCAGGCTGTTCTCGTTTTTTCGGTCAGCGTCCTCGAAGATCATGCCGATTCCTGGAAGGCAGAGAGAGACGCTTGCACTCTTTCGCTTTTCTGCTTCGAGAACCGGGGGGAACGTCCGCGAGTGACGAGGAAGACTGCCGGGATATTGACGTTTTGTGGATTGGCAAATATTCGAGAGAGAGGAAGTTCGCGATGACGTAGACGGGCTTATGAGAAGTTTTAACAGCTCCAAATTAGTGAGACTAGAGAGGAAAGTTTCGGTCCGCTCTACTTTTATATATTTATCTTCGAAATAATAATCATAGTAATTTAATTTTAAAAATTATTTTATCGATGTATTGGAGGCTTCTACAATATTGTTCTATCAAAACGTAGGAGTAACCTCCGTTTTTATGACAAGGTATTATATATATACTTTATTAAATTATTATAGAACATTTCTAGAAAATGAGTGCAACGTAATATTAAACATAATAGTGAAAAATATTAGCAGAGGAAAGATCAACTAAACAGGTTTATAAACATTAATAAAAACACGGCCGATGAACTAATTACGCGTAAGATTTAAATATATAATTACCAGCTGTATCAACGAAGTAGTCTCCGGACCAATTGCTTGTGCCAATGTACGCTGCAGTATCCGTTACCATGTACTTGTTATGATTTACACGTCCATAAGGTATTTTGTCAAGTTCAGGATTGGTTGGTACTATAAACCTCCTCTGCAACATTAACATAATAATAATTATTGTACATTACGTATATATATTATTAAATATTTTCGTTATTAAGTGCGGTAATAAAAATTTAAAATACAGCTACATTACTTTAATAATTAATAAAACAGTAACATTAATCGTATATTAAAAAAATACGACATCATTCAGTAACCTTAATTGAGTCGAATGTTTTATGAATAACTACTAATTATAAGCTGAAAATAAACTCTTAAAAAAAGAAGCCTTCTTGAATATTATTACAAATGTTATTTTAATCGAAATTACACTTCTATATAGCTATGGTTAAGTCTTAACTGATTCAGACATCACAAAACGATTTGCGTTTCTGTAACTGCTCAATGACAAAAGTTTTTCTCCCTTTTTTTTGTTTTTCTTAAAGGTCCAAAAGACGCCATACATGTATAGTGCAATTTTATTCGCATTTAAATCACCGTTCTTTCGCCAAACAAGGAAAGATTTTCATTCGAAAAAAAATAGTCGTCAAGTTCGCGAGGCGCTCAAAGCTTAAAAACTTTTTGCGCAATCTCTCTTCATCCTCCCAGCAGGCGGTTCAGCTTCCGAGGCGAGAAAGAAAAATAAGAAAAATATTCACGCGAATGCACTGTGTACCGACCACTTCGATTTTGACTTTGTTGTAGCTGTTGGTCAGATCCTCCAGAGCCCTGAGGAAATAGTCCTCGGACCTGCCGGTGTGCTTCCACTTGGAGATGAGGAGCCTGACGTTGACCTTCCGCTCGACCGCCGCGGTCTTGAGGGCGTTATCGATCACCGGCCAATATTTGATCTTCGGCCCGTAGATCATCAGAGGGTAATAGTCCATTACCGCTACGTAGATGAACTTCTCTGCCTTTTCGATGCAGTGGATCAGGCCGTCGATGTCGTTCGTTCTGCCCTCCGGGGAGAATTTAGGCGGTGAGCTCTGAAATCATTGAAGTGAACACAAATCAGTTTGTCGTGAGTTTTTCCTTGTGAAGCTTGATTTTTCAGAGATTGGTATGCTAATGTGATTGGAATTGGCATCATCGAGAGTTCTTTCATCCTTCGATGATGAAGCAGAAATGGGATTACGACTTTTTTATATAATGCCGGGAAGTATAATTTGAATTATGTTCCACAAACGGCTTAGATTCTAACACTAAATACATCGATCTTGGAATTATAATGAGCGCGTGAATGCAGGATTTAATAGTCGTAACCGATAATCTCTTCATCAATCATTTAGCATTGAAACTAGTTTTCTATTAAAAGAAATATTCCGAAATGATTAATGTGTCATTTTTATAGTAGATTTCTTATACTAGAAAAATATCTATAGGCAATTTTTTTATTGCCAAACTAAAAATCTCAATAAAAGAAAGAAAATTAACGTCACTGGTACACTTACACCAATGAAGCTCCGGTACTTGTTTCCGTTCAACGTGAAAGTCAGCGGATTCTGCATGTTTATCTTGGTCGCGAGCGACTTGGGCCACGTCGCCGGAATTTTGCCCGTCTCCCCGAGCGTCCAATAAACCTAAATAAAATATATCCAGATCGTTAGCGCGCCAATGCTTCCACAGTCGACAGCCGACTTTATCGCATATAGTATAATACGTACGTCGAAGATCTTGGCGAGATCGTTGGCCATGCAGGAGCAGTTGAAGGCGACGAGGCCGAGCTCCTTGACTTGCGTCAAGGACCGCCAGTCCATGTTCGCCGAGCCCACGTAGACGTGCGTACGGTCGATCAGCCAGAGCTTCGTGTGGAGGACCCCGCCGCCGAGGAGCGCCGCGAAGTTCAGGCTCCGCACCTGCATTGTGGGTTTTTGTTTATCTTTCTTTTGCCCATCGAGTGCCGGGCTGTTTTGTAAGATTTTAAGCTACTTTGGGATTCGGAGGATCGCTTTTGAGAGCGTCGTACGATGCTTGACATATATAAACGCTCGCCTTATGTACTCGCCGAGTTTTTGAAAGGTGGGCGCGGCGAGAGCGGTTGTTCGAGTTGAACTGCGTGTATTAAATTGAAAAATACCGGCGAAATGAGCTAATCTTTTGACACATAGTTGCGGTCGTGCATATTCAGGATGTAATTTTGGATTTGCGAAATTGAGTATCGATTGAATTCCTTTAATCGAAATAAAACTTTTGGAAGAATCAATGAATTTTCCTCTTTTATATATTAAAATGTAATATTTTAATAACGAATATCGAGATTAATTTTTTAAATTAAATTTCAAATGAATATACCTATCGATCGGTAATAAATTCTTGAATACACGCGTGCATATCGGTGAAAGCGTATTCAAACCTGAGCATTAGCCTTCTTGGCGAGATGTTCGGTGTCGATGTCAGGGCTGAGCTGGCTGGGCGAATTCTGGGCGATCTTAAGCGTTATGCCCCGGTCCCTGCCGGCGTCGACCAGCGCCTGAAAGACGATCTCGCCCTCCCTGGCGCTGTCGTCCGGGTAGACGTCCTCGCGGTTCATCGTCCAGTAGAGCGAGGCGATCTCGACGGTGTTCTGCGCGGCGGCTATCAGGTCGAGCCAGGTGGTGAAGGTGCTCCGGTGGATGACCGAGCCGTTCGGGTAGGTGAGGTTCACCGGTATCGACTCGACCAGCGAGATGTCGCAGTCGCTCATGCAGGCGGCCATCTCGCTCTCGTTGCCGAACCCGGTGCCGTTCAGGCTCTGCTTGTCCGGCGCGTGATCGAGCAGCGGCAGCAGCACCACCAGCACGATCAGCACCAGGATGAACGTGATCGGGATGCAGCTCGGCCTGCACCACTCCTGCGCGCCCCATCTGCGAATTCGAGGGGCAATTTTAGCGCGGGGGCAAAAGTGTCGGTTCGGTTCGATAAGCCCGATCGTGACTCCGCTATTTTTACCGTAGATATATATTTAAATGTTACAAAAAAAGTTTCTTTTTTTATTTTTTTTAAATGATATAACCTCTGTATCATATTTTTTACGCTCTAAAACCAGGAGTAATTGCTTGATGATGAACCGAAAAAACGTTTCATTATAAGAGGAGGTAAGATACCGACATTACAGTTTTCTACAATTTTAATAAGAAAGGTAGTTTTCTCTTTATAGCACCCTTTTTATGTAAATGAAGAATACAGCAGAGGGGCTATCATTATTTTTGCCAAAGTTTAATGAAAAATGTGGAAAACTGCAATGGTGGTAACTATATATAGAGCATATATGACCCTTACATCCCCTTAATGCTAAAAATTGATCCGTTTTTTAAACATTTTATTTTTCGACTGGCCCTTAACTAAGAATAGTTTCCAGCAGGAATATAATATAAAGATATTTAAAACAATTGCAAAAAAAAATAATTGCTATACGAAAAAATTATTCAAATACCTTCCATGATTAAGGGGATCATCCACATCATTCCTCAACATGAAACCTGTTTGGTCCCAGAAGTCAAAGTCGTCATCATACGTTGGTGAATTCACATCAAGACGAGCATTTTCTGATACAGTCTGAAAAGAAAAATTAAGTACAAATTAAGATACAACGTAATAGCTTGATTACGTATTATAGCTATACACAATAAGTTTACAATTAACGTAACAGTTGATAAAATGTATGTAATAATCTAATAATTCATATCTGTAAACCCATTTAAATTGAAAAAAATTATCAATGGGGGGAAAATTCAGATGCACTTGGCGACCTCTCTGCGACTGTACAGTTAGCTTACGATACCGACAAAGCTACTCAAATACTCAATGGGTAATACGTTTTTCACTTTGGATTTATGTATCATTTTCTGTATAAAAATTTATGACTAAATTCAATGAATAAATTCAGATAAATTGTTCAAATTAGTTTTGAATAATGCACATTCGGAGTGTATAGCCAAGCATAAATATAGCTGCAGTGTTTTACTCATAGCTTCATAATAAACAAAGTTATTGTTTTAATAATTTAACGATCTAAAAACAGTCTGCAATTTATTTTTACTTTTTTAATTTTTTAATAATTCATAAGACCATTTTTAAAGCAATATTATCGTATTCTATAAACTTTAATGTAAAAAAATTCAATATGACTAATTGATAATTTAAAACAAAAAAAAAGATATAATTTAAAGTACAATTTCAGTCCGAAAATATAAAGATATTGCAACGATAGCATTAAGCAAAAACACCAAGTATTATCCCAAGCCTCGAATACCAAACAGTTGTCCCGTGTGGTATGCGCACCAACACCTCTACCGTTCACCAGTGTTCAGTCACACCCACACAAGCCCTCTGCTCGAGTAAACACGAGAAGTGGGGATGTGTCCGAACGACGGCACAAAAAGAACCCGGCGCGTCTCTTGTTACAGTCGCGCATTCACCAAAATCATTATTATATCCGCCTTATCGTTCAACGGGAGCCTCAAATCGTACAAACACCACACTTTGCACCGGCCGCTATCTAAAGAGATAAAAAACGACGCTACCGCAAACATTTTCGCCTCTCACTTTGTCTCGAACGACCAAAATATTATCAAACTCGAAACCGAACGGCACGCAAATCAAGAACACAAACGCACTTTCGCTTTCTTTCCGCCGATCCTCGACTTGTTCCTTTCGCCGTTCGAATAAATCGTCATCCTGGCAAAATCGCAGCACGGATCGACTCGATGACGAACGCGATTCTGACGCCGCGCGGAAGATTATTCTTGCTCGGTGCACGTGGCTCCGCTTTCTAGACGACCCGGCCGACGGACCCTCTTGTGGGGAGGGGGGGGGGGACGTCGGGCCTGCAGTTTCAGCGTTCTTGTGTGAGTGAGGCTGGTGCGTGTGCACTGTGCAGGTTCCTTTCTTTCCCCTGTAGTGGGTACATGAGAATGGAAGACGTCAGGGTTACCGGGTTTTCAACGTCATTTTTTGGTTTTGTAGGAAAATTTAAGGCAGCATTTTGTCAGCTTTAAATTCAGAGTAGTAACTATTTTTAAAAATATTATGTAAATATTCTAATTTAATTCCTGTATTTAATTCCATTTCATTATTAAATGCAGGATCGTTTGTAATTAATTTATAACGTCGTATTACTTTTGAAAACATTTAACATGATCTTCTAGTTTTCTTAATCTGCGTAAAAATCTCATAAACGATCAATCTTCCTAATTAAGTATTATCTATGTACTACAGTAAACTATAGGAAGTTTCAACTTTGATCATATAAGTCTTGATAATTTAATTGATTGTTTTTGTCAGCCTAGTATACATGCAGATTTATGGCTATTATTGAAGATGTATACGAGCTGCGAAAAAAAATCTACGTTAAAAATCGATAACACGAATTTAAAAAAATGTTAATACTTTCATGCACTTCGCGGTTAATGAATAGTTTATTAGATTTTAATTACCGCGGTTACATATCTTCCGTTTGCATCGCAGGCATTATTTATTCAGCAAGCTCGCACAACCACTTTGATGAAGATGCGTGTTTATAACTCTAATCTTGCAATTGGTGCAAAAAGCGCATTATAGCTGGAATAATTACGAGTAACTCTATAGCTTACTCTGCAAATTCAAATAATTTGATTCGCATGAACGTTAAACATTCATACTAAGCAAAAGCGTTCGAAAATTCGAAATTTCAGGAAAGTATATATTATTTTTTAACTAAAAAATGATAAAAAAACAACTTGTTAAAAATTCTATATTATTCTAAACTATAAAATAGTGATTTTTTTTTCGCATCCCCTGAATTTCGACTTTTCGCAGAATTTAAAACCGAATATTAAATTAAAATACTTCCGCGAATTCGTCCAGCTCCATAAACCCCAATCCAAACTCCGGCCATTAGCTTTGAGCGTTCGGCAAGGTGTGTCGCCCGCGATAACCCCACGAAGTAATGGACAAAAAAGCGCTCTCCTTCCCGGGGCTGTCAGTTTTCGGGCCGATGCATATTTAATGGTGTTTTCTAGCTCATTGCGGCCTTGCCGGGGCGAGTTCGGCCAGCGGCGCGCCGCGCTATCGATCGGCCGCCAGCCCGGAACCCTCCTCCCCCCTCCCGCCGAAAACGCAACTTCCGCGCGGACCGCGTTTTAGTCGGGAGAGAGAGATACTCTTCCCTCTTTTGTTTAATCGCAAACCGTTCTGCTGATATTGCCTGATTAATGGCCGCGATATGCTCGAGGAGTTTTTGCTTTCGAGGAGGTCGTTTGTTTAGTTACGGTTTGGATTCCGGGTGGCTAATCTTTTGTCGGTTTATGATTATTGTCATTCGGGTGTAGGATTTTTTTAAGGAATACTTGTTGATTTTTTGCAAAGGATACAGGAATTTTAAGTTAAGCTCTTTGCTAGTTTAACTAATTTTAGTTCTCTAAGTAATTTAGCTCTGAGAAACTTTTTTTTGCCGATTATTAACTAATTTAATTTCCAATATACAAAAGAATGACTTTTCTGCGTAGGTTTTGTGACCTAAAAGAGTTGTAATTTACCAGCATATTTTTCAAGCTGTAGTTTGTGCTACACAGATTATACTAAAGAGATGAATTTGGTTAAGTCTCCGCACCCGTAAGAGAGACAGCTGCTGCCAGGAAATTTACTTCCTGCGCTGAATAAAAATAATCTAACTTATATGTTTCCTTAACTTTTTTAGCAACATGCTTACAATTTCGATAAATTTTACTCGTGATTCTTTTCCGTTAATATTAAAATAGCGTGCCTTTGCTCTAAACTAAAAGTTAATTATGGTCTTTGCAGAGTAAAATCATGAATTCATTTAATTTCAACAAAAGTTAATATAGTGCAGTGCAACGAGTTCTATTTTCACTTGAAAAATATAAATACAAAACTGTTCTTTACTTCTAAAACAGAGTCAGAATCAGCTGCGAGTAACTTTATATTTCTGATCTTCCTTTGTCCTCTACACTTACTTTTTCGCTTTTGTTTACCTTTTTGCTAAGATAAATTAAAAAAGCAATTATTTACGAGCTCGTTATTTATTTTAAAATTTTCAATTGAAATGATTGCCAATTATCTCTTCTCAGTATCGTTTATCGAGGTGCTTAATTACCGACGCATGACAGTCGCACAATCGAACGTTCGATCATCAAAATTTTTCTCCCAAATTCATGCATCATAAAAAATCCGCATCCTCCCATCCTATAAAAAATGAGTAAAAAAATCGCCCTCCGAAAACATCGATTTTCATTACGCGAGCCGCTATTTTCATAATGCAATTCCATTTTCCAATTTCGCCGGTCAAAAACGTAAACATGAAAATGCCGAAAGAGAATTCCCAATTTAATTTAGAACGCATTCATATTTCCATCGGCGCCGGATTCTCTCTCTCTCTCTCTCTCTCTCTCTCTCTCCATTATTGAAAAAGTCAATAACGCGTCATCGATGACTGGTCCCGCGGCTGCGTTTAAAAATAAAACGGCGCCGCGCCGCTAATTTGTTGCGCTTCCGTCCCGGCGGCAATCTGTCGCCGTGGCGTCGTCGCGTCGTACTGGCCTTTTTGCATTCCGTTTATCCCATGCGCGCGCAATGCATTTTTAATGAGGCCGCGGCTCGAAATTAGAAGGGTAACGGAGAGGAGGCGCAATTATTCTGATTAAGAGGATTTGGCAGAGAGGGGGCTTCCTTCGGTTTGGGGCTTTTTGGCTTTTTGTGGCTGGCGCCTCTGGATGGAAAATTTTCAGGTGTACAAATCAGTTTTTTCGGGAGAATCGTACGGGGGGAAGCAGGGCTTTTTATCGATCAAACAAACAAAACAATTTAAATAAATGTAGCATGAGTGCAGATGGGAGTCGATGTATAAGTGGTCGATTTTTAATATAATTTTTATTCGAAAAAAGTTTTTTTGCGCAAATGGAAATAGATTATTCGTTAAAGGTATTTTATAGAATATTACTCTTTGTAAACAAAATTGTTTGTTACATATTCATTTGCATATAATAACAAATCTTTGGAATAAAAAGAGTATTTCATATAAGTGAAATACTTAACACTCAAGAAATATTTTTATTGCACAAAATAAAAGATTTGTAGAGAAGAAAGTTTAAAAAGAACATCTATAGTAATACGAACAGTAAATACATATATATTTTTTTATATTACTTTTAATTGAAATTCGTTGTTTATATAACCAACAACGAACGATGTCACTTCAATTATGGACGTGACAACAATTTAAATATTTTTCTTGAAATAACAGATATACAAATTCACGTGCAATTCTAAGCAGTTTGCTACTTCTGTATAAAAATTCGAATAGCTGCACCATCGAAACTCGAATCTTCTTTAATCGAAAGTAACTTAAAATCTAATTTCACTTAACAAACTGCTCTACACAATTTTCGCAGAAAATGCATCGATCCAGACTAAATTTCTCTGCAAAGGCATTTATACTCTCAGCAAAACTGATCCCCCACAGTATATTTTCCTTCGTCATAAACAGCGCCACAACTCAAGCTCATTTCCCCGGAGCGGCTAAAAACGCAAAATGAACTGCAACTCGAGCATCGGGGGAGCAGAAAAAGCATCCCCTGTTTTTCCGCGCATCGGCGCTGCGTTCCGAAACCTCCTCGCCGCTAATTAATCATTTCTCCGAGCCGAGAAAGAAAATACTTCTTCTTGCCCCATCCTTTTTTCCCCTTTAAAAGCATCCCCGTGTTTACGTCCGGTACATATATAGGAGCAAAGGTCAGTTTGCGATCCGTTCGGAGTGATTCGTCCGCGGGGTCGGATGAAAATGGCGCATGTAGATGTGTGCGTGTTTACACAATATAACGGTGCGCCTCCGGCGGGGGGAAGTCGCCCAGACAAATTGCCGGCATTATGTACGGTTATAACAGACATCGGCCCCGCGGGGGCGCAAGACCGACTGATATAACCCCGGGGCCCAATGGCCTGTAACTACATTGATTCTGAATTTGCCTCGTGAATATTTAACCGCATATTTTCGCTGTTTGCGTACACAATGAAACTGGCCGGGGGCGGGGAGACGATTTTTCCGCGAGCGCTTCGTCCGAATTATTGAAATATTCCGAAATGCGGATGAATTTTAAGGAAGCTTTCTTGTTTGGCTTCGTCAATTTTGGCTTCGTGTAATTAGTTTCATTGGTTTCGAGTTTTAAAACAATAACACCTTGTTATGATCTCTGCTTAAATTA